>CM051267.1:4357795-4638938 GCA_027921565.1 Artemia sinica | reverse complement strand
CTATGGAAGGAAGAGAACCAATTACGGTCACCCTTGAAACTGACATGACGATATTGCTTGCAGTTAAGAGGAGAAGAAACATCACATCCTAGCATGAGACACTCGGCCGTGAGAAGACTATCACAGCATGATGGGTCCATGTTGGCGACCTTTTTGGTCAAGAACTACGCCATGGCTTTTAAAAAAGGTTCGTCATATACAGTTTCGTCCAAAGTTTTTTCGCCTATATGCCAATAACCTTCCACAGTGAAATATAAGAAGAACTAAACAGAAGCCATAAAAATATCTCACAATCAAAAATACTTAATGGAAAACGAAAAAACAAACTAAGTAATAGAACCCTAAGTATTTACTTCATAGAAATTCTCTAAAATTCCTTGTTCTTTTCCTTTTAATTTCTTTTCCTTACATAATGGGAGTACATGGTAAAGACAAGTTCTCTAATTAAAATGTTATTTTTATGGAGGAGTTGTTGATTGTGAGTCATTTTTTTGGTGTTTGCTTCTTCATCGGATTCAGTCTTCACAGCCGTAAACAATTCCTTCATTTACTGAAACTGTTTTATTTTTTGCATAATAATAGGATCCTCATCATGAGCCCAATAAGAAACTGGAATAAGGGAAGTAGAGGAGACACGGCACGAATACGAAGCACCAGCGACAAATGCTGCGCTTTTAGTACAGAGAAAATGAGCTCCAAAAGAGGTCGACCCGAAACAAATTGCAACAGAAATGATTTTTACACCATCTTGTAGAGAAAAAAAACCTGAACAACATATAAATTTTTCGCATATTCTGAGTCGACGCAAAATAACCGTTTTTTTTTGGGGCTTTTAATGCGATTTTTTTACGTTTTCCGAAAAAAATATAATTTTTAGTATCATCGACCGTTTTTCTTCTTGAAATGAAGTATGATTCTAACCCAAAATAACATGGCGAGACCGAAAACGAAGTCGGATTTAGCGTAAGAAGCACCATAAAAAAGTAACTGTATTTTTTCGACTTTTTTCGCCTAAAAATACAATTTTCGTTGTAGCCCGATTTTCTTGAATGAAAGTGTGGTTCTGACGTAGAATCACGAGCTGAGATCGAAAATAGAATCAAATAGGTTGTTCACTGACCAGAAAAAAAAATCGTAATCATTAATGAATGATCTACATTTTTTTAGAAAATAATTAGGGAAAGTGAATTACAAACCGAACTGGTTTTCAGTGGTCAGTATCGTAAATCACACTTAAAACACTCTTCGTATACAATTTAGGGTCAACCCATAGTGTCTAATCTTCACAGTCTATTAAATAGAATCATCTTATAAAAAATACAAAATAGAGAATCAGATTCCGACTAGTTTTCACAACTTTTTCATTTGGAATGGTTAACGACTAGGGTTCTAGTTCTCTTCATCATTGTTGCTGTCGATTTTGGGGAGTTGGAACACATTGTTCCCTTGCAGGTTCTGCATGCTGAAGTACCAAACTAAGCCGTTTTTAAAGCAGCTACACCTCGCTGAACTACACTGTACAACGACAGGAGCACTTCACGATCTTTAGGAGCATACGCGGGGCTGGTGGGAGGTCAGTTGTTAATGGGTACAAGAAGTCATCTTTATTCTTCCATCACCATTCCTCGGCTTTCAGTTCCGGATCAGGCTCCCGCGGTCCATACCTGAACTTGATAAAAAACTCTATAGCTATGAAACTTGGCTGCATCAGAAGTTGGTGGCAGATTTTCTGGGTGAAACAAAGAGTTTTGCCGTTGTCACTTTCTTTTCAAAAACTTCTCTGCGGAGTTTGTTCAAGTTCCCTCCTTTCGACGAAACCGTATATGATCACGCAGGGCGTCTTCACCAGCGGTCTTGATTTCCTCCTTCGAAGCGGACTTCTGCATGAACACTGCAGCTGATGTTCGGAAATCATTGTCTTCTATCACTCTTCAGTGCAGAGACCTTTTCCCACACCGTGGATTCGCGAAGTAGAGTCACAGCCTAACAGGGCTCGTGAGCCAAAAAAGGATCAGATGACAAGTATCTTGTCCCAGCTTCTCTTTCAGGGTGTGTATGTCCCATATTCGGGGCTTTATTCGACTTTGGCTCAGGTGCGAAGAATAGTTTTCTTGCTTGACAAGTCACAGTGGTAGCATAGAGAGAACCAATAGATCGGTATCGTCCCAACTACGGCAGTGTCGTGATACCGTGAAGAGGCAACAGCAGCTTCCACAATCGGGACATCTGCGTCACCTGATGCCTGGGAGACAGAGACACCCTTTGCACGGAGATGATCAGCCAAAGCGCAGATAAACCTGGCTTTGTTTTTTCTTGCAAGATAAGACTCTTCTTTCTTCAGCTTGAGCTGCATATCTGCTGTGAAGAAGATCTCACGGCCACTGTACGACTCCTCAACGAGTGAGCCATATCTTTTATGGAAGCCCCACCATCGTAGCCGTCGAAAACGATAGTGGCCAGAAGGGTACTTTCCTGTCACGTAAGTTGCATAAATGGTCTAGAATCTCGAGGTATCTTTCATTTTTTTGTCCATGGTATCCTGTGCAGCAGAGCTCCTCCGTCTAGGATATATCGAGTGCCTTCGGGGAGGGAAATGAATGCTTCTCAGGTTGCACGCCTATGGCTATGGCCTTCGCAAGTTCTGGTTTGTTTGCAGTCCGGAGCATGCAGGAGCTGTCAAAAAGTGACGCTGGGTAGGAACACAGTTCGTCTTTGAAAGTACTCAGTTTCCGTAAGATTGATCCTTTTCGCGATCATGATAAACCTCTGAAAAAAAGAAGAGTCGGGTCTAGTCGTTTGCAGTCTCCGCTTGGACTTTGCTTGGTGGTCATCTGGATTGCCCTCGGTTTCTTTTCGTCGAAACACAAAGTCAGAGACCACCTGTCCAGACATGGCGTCAATGACTTTTAGGCCAACATCTTTGGCAGAATCAACGTTGGCAGACGGATAGGCAGTTAGACCATTTGCTATGCTTCTTAACTGAACATCTCCCTCAAATGGTGAACCCCTTTCCAGAAACTCGATAATCGTCTGCGTATCTTTGCAGTCTCTCAGTTGCATCGGCTCTGACATCTCCTTGTGCTGATCGCTTGTAACGTACAGAATTTGTGAGATAAGTTCCATCAGAAGGTTTACTGTAGAGCAGACTGGTCGCGACAAAACCCATAAGGACCTCTGAGCCTCTGTCATGCCGCTGCCGTTGGTAAGGCCACCACAGGTTTTAAGAGAGCGCATAAGCTCCTGTTCAATGACAAGATCTGTGGAGAGTCCAGCCCAGAATCTATCAGAACGTCTTACTACATGCATGCCACTCTGGAAAGCCTGGTAGACCGTAGGATGGGTATCTTGGGAGCTTGTCCATTTCGCTGGAGGTAAAGATGGCATGATTTCGTATAGTGGTTGTGTCCTGCAGCCGCCAGGTAAGGTAACATGTCTGAGGTAGACTTCAAATGGAGCTCCCATGACCCAGATCGTTCTCCTTTTACAAAGTTTCGTAGAATCGCAACCATGTCCAAATACGTGGAACCAAAGCTTTGATGTTCGACACTGGAGCAGTTCTTTTCTCTTTCTGCTGATGAATTCCTGTATTTTTTTCTAAGGAAAAGGATTGCCTTCTGCAACCTCAGTAACTACTTCCTTATTCATCAGTTTCTCGTATAGGTTTCTGAGTTCCACAATTTCTTCGGATTGTAAGTCTTGGCTCATCATCACTAGCTTGGTTGTCGGCAAAAACCTCAGAAAGCAGAATGGCGTGTAGCGCAGCGTCATAAGTAAATGTCCACGTACTGCTCTAGCGATCGCTTTTCCGCTGAGAAGGTGGGGAACAGTATTTGGGCGCATACACGTGTTCAAGAACCTCTCTGAGTCCTGACCCATCCATGATGTAACCCACTGCTCCAAGAAAACTCATCATGATATGGAATCCGCCAAGTTTCAGGACGACTTTTGAAAGTGCACTTCCTTGTGAACCCTGGTGAAGCCGCTTCGACCATTTTCATGGCTTTCCACCACAAGGGTTGGTCAAGGTTACGACGGGAGTAAATCCATGTCGCATTGGCCTGGTCTACAATAAAAAGCAAAGTGGAGTAAATACAGGTGTCGTCCACTAGCTGGGAGATCGATCATTGGGAGGAAAACAATAGACGATTTCCCTGGGTGATTCCCCACCATAAGTGCTTGCTGCGTGGCATTCCCAACCCGGTCTTGGAGTTTTCAGGTACCAGGAGGAATGCCGAGATATTTCAAGGGTAGAGTTAACAACTGGTTGAAAATCTCTCAGACCTTCATATCTGATTCGCGAGAGTATGGAATCGTCTGATTTATGGTGCACAATGCGTATCTTTTGAGCATTTCTTATGTCATCGGAGGGGCAGTGGGATTAATCCTAGGAATGCGTATTCTAGCAGAAGTTTGACGCTGGTGTCACAGAGGCAATGATACCCATACCGTGGAAAGTATTGTTGCCATCGAGAGTGCAGATATCATGATCCACGTTGTCGGCAACGTGGTGAATAAACCCGCCAGGGAGAATTTCATCCAGATCCTCAACTGCGCTGATGGCTGAACATCTTTCGAATCGCCGAACTTCATAGTACGACGAACAGAATCCCATTGCGTTCAGAGTGTCCCCGATGAGATATCGCGACGCAAAGTGATGATGCATCTGTACACCCAGACCTATTTGCAGAGGTGCAATTACAGCTTGTGGTCTAGCTGCTTGTATGATCGCATGACCAATACTAGCAATCTTGAGGTCTACGGTCTTCCCAACAAATATTTCCCGAAGAAAAAGTCTGAGGCTGTCAGGTACAAAGTTCAAGCTTCTGAAGTGGTTGACAGTTTTTCTAAAACGTCGTAGTCGTCTTTGTTTGTCTGTAGGCCTTTTTATGTCGTTTTTCAACAGTTTCGCTGCAGCGCAAAGCAACTGTGCTTTTTCCTTCTCGGGATCTGCAGATCTTGCTTCCACATGATACTGATTTAAGATTGATGACGCAGTATCCGTGAAAGTCACTACATTCGACTTTCCGTCGACAGTCGAGATGAGAATTCTAGTACCGAAGTGCTCGAGAATCTTTTTTCTTCATATAAACATTGCTGTAAGGTTCACATCCACTTTAAGAGCGTCACGCATCTTTTGAACTACATCACTGACTGTTGTCTGTTCTTCGTCATTCCTTTCAAGAAACTGCATCGCTTTTATGAAAGCATCCCTTTTCACCTCGTCCTCTGGTCTGCCTGACCTTCTTCTCTTTTTCTCAGGCTCACAGTTCATGTTCTCGTATTTTGAATGGAATCCCTCGGCTTGTCCGAAAGTTATTGCTGCAAAAGCTGATGGTACACGGCATCAGCGGCATGAGGTCTGGGACGGTGCATATCCTTCGGTAAACACTGACTGCCCAGTCATCATTTCTCAGTTCGCATGTTTCTTTTAATTGTTTTGTCAAAGTCTATGGTCCGAACGCAGAAAACATCTGAGCCTTTCCGGTGTGAAGCTGAGAGGTCAACAGGGGCAGCCACAAAACAAGCAACACTCGTTAAACCTGAACTGTGAAGTACTCGACCGCAACTCGCACTTGGCAGTGGAAATTTTAGCTAGCCACTCATCCTTTCGCCTTTGAGTGTCATTGTCAATGTTTACGGCCTGTGTGTATAATTTTTTCTGCATAACTCATGGACCTTCTGTCCGGCAGTGACCACAACGGTATCCCTTCGCATCTGACTAGATTGGTTAATTCCGGCAGCTCCTTTCTCTGTGTAATAATCGTGTAATGTGAGTCGTCTTCGACATTTCTTTTGCAGATTCTGCAGTGCTCCAACTGAGTAGACATCTCGCTATAAAAAAAAAAAGAGTTATTAAGCAAAACATATCTGATCGAAATTTTAAGAGATTTCTTTTGTTCAGCCTTGTTGAAAAGGTCCAGTAATAATGTCTCTAGGGATGTCAACGTCCCCAAGTCTTCAAGACAACGGCTATAGGCAAGGCAATTACTTCATTGTTTGCACATGGATACGTTATTGAGAGGGCTATGTTTGTTTGAACTTTACTTTCCAAGAAGACGAGGGATATTCAAATGAGCCTTACAGAGAATGTTGAGGAAAGTGTTGAACTAAATGAAAACACGTTATGTTTATACAGATTGTCAAAAGGGTGAAACACAGGAATAAGTAAGTATATTAATTGGGAAAATTCAGGGAATGATAAGGATATGATCAAAAGCAAGACATATTTGCATGCTAACCAATACTACTTGAGCTACTACTATCATACTTCTCCATTTACAATACTGAGGGGAAAGTTTGAACTAAATCCCAAAGACGCTGTGTGCATGCACAGCGTCAAACTAGCCTAGCTCAAGAATTAATTGGGGTATTAATTACGTTGGAACTTTCAGAGAATGCTTAAAGGGGAAATATCGTCTCATCAAAAGGCAATATGCGCACACTACTGCTAACGTACGCTACTGTTTAGTGCAACATTTACTACTACTACTTCTATTGCAACTACTTTTAAAGTTAACCTGTCGTGATGATGAGGTCACCTGTTGGTACAAGGTGTATTTCAGGGGACGATTGTCTTCTCAATAGATGTCGCTGTAAAACAAAAAAAAAAAAAAAACAAAAAACTTCAACTGACATGAAACATCAAAGAATTTGACGCAAAGCAGTAAAGTACAATAATTTATCCTTTAAACTTTTAAAGTATTCAGTTCCGAACCACCATTATAAAAACCGACTTCTTACCTGCGCTAATCATTCATCAGAACACTAGCAGATTCACCGGAAAGTATTACTCGACTGTTAGATGGCGGAATTTCGAATAAAATTTTTTCTCGGGGTAGATGGCGAATTTAAATAAAGGTTATGACTGTCACTGACCGGAACTAGTTTTCTACTCGACTTTCTGGCATTACTTGAGGTCTTCGTCTAATTGATTTCTCAGTCAAATCTTGGGAATAAACTTTGAAATCTTTAAAACACTGAGTGATGAATGTGACGATTTTCATTTTTATTGCATTACGTAGCCTTCGAAGTGTCTTATACTAGTGCCTAGTTCAGGTATTTTTACGAACAACCGATCATTTGTTGAATAACAAGTGCCGATTGATTGTCTTTACAAAATTACCGCAACGCATATTGATGATAGTGAAACTTTTTTGTTTTGCACCAGACACCCAATCGGACTTCATTTTCTGTCTCAGCTTGTCATTCTGCATCAGAATCATACTTCATTTCAAGAAAAACGGCCGGATACTAAAATTTATATTTTTTTTCCGGAAAACGTAAAAAAAATCGCATTAAAAGCCAAAAAAACCGTTATTTTGCGTCGACTCAGAATATGCGAAAATGGATATGTTGTTCAGTTTTTTTTTCTCTACAAGATGGTGTAAGAATCATTTCTGTTGCAATTTGTTTCGGGTCAAACCTCCATTTGCCTGTACTACTTAGGGAGAAAGAATCCAGCACTGGAAAACCAATACACAAACATCTTTCTTTTGTTTTTGTTGGGGTTCCACCCCTGTTTCTTTTCCTTTCAGATAAATGACCTGTTTTTCGTTTTTTTTAATTACATTTGCTTATAGTATAATTTCAAAAGACAGGTTAAATTCTCGTTGCTAAGTTAGAGGTGTCGCTATAAGTAAGCTTGAAGTAAGTTCTATTTTTGTACTTCCTGGTTCGGGGGTCATTGAAAGATAAAGCTAAGAGGTAGAATTGGGTTTGAATGGGGATGGAGCTGATTGGCTGGGCCCAAGCGAAGGTCCACCCCTATGAACAGTTGTGTGCAAAATATTATTTTGTTTTAGTCTGCGTTAGACCCCGTTCGGGGATATATATTTATGTGGGATTATTGTGACCCTTTTGGAAGAATACAAGTAAGGTATTTTCTACAAATTGTGTACTAATTTCCGTAGCCCAGGCAGGGTAGGAATAGAGCTACGAGGTACCGTCATTATTATATTGACAGGGAGGTTTTTTTTACCTCCAAGGAGAGAGTTAAGAGATTTTCTAGCCGTAACCCAAGGCGGGTATATTTGGCTTTAGAAAGTGGCCATTTGACCACTCGACCGCGTTATCATAACCCGGGACAGGGTATATTGTGAATCGGTAGTACCAAACCTTATATTTGCAGAACCGTTGGGGTAAGAGCGGGAATCCCACTAACATTTGGGCCGACAAGGGGTTCTCCCCTTCGAGTAAGTGGCATAGCAACCTTTTTGCACCATTTTTGCATCAATAAGTGGCGACACCCGTACTATACACCCAATAAGTGGTGGCAGCGAGAAAAGGAGCTATCAACAGCACTGATAGTAAAGAATTCCGCGTTTTCGAAGAGACTAGTAATTTAGCCTACAAGAGTAGCCTATTGTGGTTACATATATAAAAAAAAATCGCAAAGAGAATTTTTTTTTATCTGGGCTCTGCCTAGTCGGATAAAACAAAAATCGGGTTCAGACACACAATTGTATGCGACTCCCGCTGGAAAAATACCCTAAGAAAAACACCATCAAATAGAACCATATATCACTCAACAGGAGAAATAGACATTTCTGGGACGTGTGAAGAGGAAATCTTCAAAACAAAATCAGTAATAGAGCGATTTCCGGTACGAACCAGGGAAGAAGAAAAAAGTCTAAGGCAAATTCAGAAAGAATTATTCTCAGATAGAGAAACCCGAACAAAAGAAACAGTGGTGATAATACATGAAGAAAAATCATTACATGAAAGAACGGGTAAAACAAAACAAACTCACCCTTCAGAGGAGGTACAAAAAAGTAGGGGAGTTGCGGGCAAGAGAAAATATTATACAACAAGCAGACTCAGAAAGCGAATTAAGAGAATATAGAGACAGTGAGAATCATAGTAGGCCAAGTAGCAGGAGTAGTAGAAGCTCAATTTTCCAGCAGGAGCTCACGAAAAAGCACTCAAATAGATATGACACAACAACTATTAAATTTCATGAAGGAAGAAAGAATATCCAGAGACAAAAAGGAGAAGGCAGATAGAGAGGAAAGAAAATACATAATGGAAATGATTGCAAGGAGAAATTCCCAAGAGCCGCAGATGTCGTCTACAATAGAGGTAATGCAGGCAGTAAACCTTCAACCAATGAAAGAAAATGAAGATGTATATTTATACATATACAATTTTGAAAACACGGCGGAATTAAGCAGATTGCCGAGAGAAAATTGGGTGACAAGAATACAGCCCCTCCTTAACTACAAAGCACAAATTGCATATAAAGCATTACCAATGCACTACTCAAAGATTTTGACAGACTAAAACAAGCCTTTTTTGGAAAGTTTTCAACTCTCCCCCGAGCACTTTCAAAGGAGATTTAGAAGCGAAAGAAAACGAGACAACGAAACTTATAAAGAATTCAGGTACAAATTGAAAGATATGTCTTTAAAATGGCTAGAGTTAGAAAACTATAGAATGTTAGAAGACCCGGAAGAAATAAAAGAAAAGATAAAGGAAATAATAGATAAAACAGTAATGGAACAATTTTTAGAAAATACCCACAGAGGATTGAAAATATATTTGAAAGAAAAGAACCCAAAAACAAGCGAAGAAATGGCGGAAATGGCAAATAGGTGGACCGAAATAAGAGAGGAAGTTGAGGAGACAGACATATTTCAATATAACAAAAATAGGCACTACAACACAGCGCAAGGAGAACTAACTTGCTATAACTGTGGTACCACGGGGCATTTTGCAAGAAACTGCCCCAGTAAACATGACCAGAAACCACATAAAACGACAGCCTGGGTCATGACACATAATAAGGAAAAAATTACGCATTTGTAGAGTAGCATAAAATATACGGAAAGTTGAACGGGGAATTAGTCGAAATGGTAATTGATTCCTGCAGTGACCAAACCTATGTGCGAACTGGCCTAATTAATAGAACGGAGGTAGACCATAAAAAAAGATTACAACATTTTTGTTATTATGGAGACAAGCACCCATGCCCGTCTGCTTGGGTAAGAATAGAAATTGCAAAGAAGGATGGTACGGTCCAGAGAAAAACGATAAAAGTAGGCTTAGTACCTACGCTAGCAGTGGACGTTTTTAATAGGAGGAGACTTTGGAGATATCGGAAATCTCCTATTGTTAAAAGCGACTTCTTTAACAGTGGGAAAACTACAAAATTACACTACGACGGAAAAATATAATACTACGTTAACTACGGGGGAGGTGGACCGGCCCATAAAACAATGGGGAGGCTACGCCGCCCTGTCGGAAAAATGAAATACTTGATACGCGTAATCAAAATATTGATAATCCACAAAAATGGGATATGGATGTAAAAAGACCACAAAATATTGAAAATAAGACGCGCGAGAATGATTTTTCGGGAAAATTTCCAGAACATGGAAAACTTGAGAACACTTTTAATGAATATGAGACGCTAACAAGTACAGGCCAAAATGAAGCGCTGATTGTACCAGAGAATAAGGAGACGAAACTTATTGGACGCGCTTTTCCTCGTAAAAATCGAGAAATTTTAGTACAATGTGAAAAACCAAATGTCGGAATTCAGTTCCCATTTGATAACGAACTATTAGTTTCGGCGGTAAGAATAAAGAAGACTAAAAGAGAGAAAAGAAATATTAAACAGAGCTACAATGAAGTTATGCAGTCAAAGATGGTGGACACTGGAGTCCAAATCAGGTTTAACGATGATTTAGTATTTTGCGCGAATGACAAAATTGAGAAAAGTAGAGATGAAAAGAGGAGTGTAAAAAAGAGACAAAATTTGGAGATTCAGCCTGCAGTGGCGAAAAATAAAAAAATGTCGAATGGGCTTGCCTTGAAAACATAAATAATAGGGAGAAAAATAAAATGTTGGATGGGCTGTGCCTTGATAAAATAAATAATAAGGGGGAAAAAGAGGTCAAAGACCCATGGGGAATAAAACAAGATGGTTACAAAATAAACATGAATGACCTACAACGGGTTGGGGGAAAGTTGGGAGATATTGAATGTCGAGTCGGATTGTAAAAATTTGGGAAGGAATCTGATATTGGTCTGATCAACTCAAAAGAGGGTTTTGTTCCTTTATGAGGGGGAGGAATCCCTTGGGGAAGATTCCCTGCGGGAAGTCGCGAAAGATAGCCCTTTTCCTCAATGCACAACTGGCGGACAAGTTGTGATCCCTTTACCGAGATTTTGCCTCTCTGATCTGGAGTCCTTGGGGGATACTCTCTCCCAGTCACTTCATACTTCGCCCAAACCCTTGTCTAGTAACCCTATTCATAGTTGTTATTCGTCATGGGAACCGACAATTATTTCCAGCAAATTGTATTCAGTGGGGAGATGTATCTAAGTTTTCATCTTCAATTAGCAGCAACGCATATTCTGCATTTAATTATCCCAGGGGAGGGAACCCAGAAAAAAGGCGATTCATGGTTCGCTCAAAATTTTACTTCATTCCCAGTACCCTTATCGTTTTCACAAGCCTTTGCATTTTCGGCCTTAGATTATTTGAAATTATGCCAAGGGGCAATTTATTTTTTGATTGAGATGTGGGGTTGTTTCCACAGATGGAAATTAAGAGGCTAGTGCAGCCAATTTTTCACGATGGCTGGCGTCATCACATGTGCCAGAAACTGATTCTCTGCTAAATTCGTGAGAGCGAGAATTTTTTTTTGGTTTTTGATTGTGCTACGCACAATCATTGTCTACGAATCTTGGGGACTTCAACTTTCAAAACCTAATGCGGAGGCTATACGATTTAGACCATGGTGGTCCTACAGTAGAGACGTGTCGATGAAGACCGATCCAGAGCCAAGCGGTGGAAGTAGTAGCACAGACACTGGTGGAAGAGAGAAGGCAAAAGGATTTTGTAAAGTTGAAGTTAAGTGTTTATGTTTGTAAGGGTGGACCAAGGTAGCGCGTGGGCAGTCATTTATCTTACGGGGGGAGGTGTTGGGGTTCCACCCCTGTTTCTTTTTCCTTTCAGATAAACGACCTGTTTTCGTTTTTTTTAATTACATTCGCTTATAGTATAATTTCAAAAGACGGGTTAAATTCTCGTTGCTAAGTTAGAGGTGTCGCAATAAGTAAGCTTGAAGTAAGTTCTATTTTTGTACTTCCTGGTTCGAGAGTCATTGAAAGATAAAGCTAAGAGGTAGAATTGGGTTTGAATGGGGATGGAGCTGATTAGCTGGGCCAAGCGAAGGTCCACCCCTATGAACAGTTTGTGTGCAAAATATTATTTTGTTTTAGTCTGCGTTAGACCCCGTTCGGGATATATATTTATGTGGGATTATTGTGACCCTTTTGGAAGAATACAAGTAAGGTATTTTCTACAAATTGTGTAATAATTTCCGTAGCCCAGGCAGGGTAGGAATAGAGCTACGAGGTACCGTCATTATTATATTGACAGGGAGGTTTTGTTACCTCCAAGGAGAGAGTTAAGAGATTTTCTAGCCGTAACCCAAGGCGGGTACATTTGGCTTTAGAAAGTGGCCATTTGACCACTCGACCGCGTTATCATACCCGGGGACAGGGTATACTGTAAATCGGGTAGTACCAAACCCGATATTTGCAGAACCGTTGGGGTAAGAGCGTGAATCCCACTAACATTTGGGCCGACAAGGGGTTCTCCCCTTCGAGTAAGTGGCATAGCAACGAAGGAAAAGCTCCGACTTTGCGGTTGACGCAATAAAGAATTGCCGCAAAATTAATTTAAAGTCGACCGAACGCCACCGCCTCTGTCGGCGGAGGCGCGCCTTTGGCACGCCGGCGGCGTTACACACTTCGGCGACCTTCGATTGAACTCTCGTCAGCGGCGTTCGGTCGATCCGCCGGCGCGGCGCCGGGGTCTAGTCTTAGTTCTAGACACTTTCTTTTAGGTCGTTTGTTTGTGATTGGCGAGGCTTCGGATTTTCTTAAATTTTTTGAAGTTTGAATTTTTAGTACACACACAAGAGACCCGAAAGCTCAAATGTATAAATTTACGAAGATATTTCGCCGAAAGATAAAATGAGTACATAACCATTTCTGTTTCCTTCTTTGATGGTAGGATATTGTGGTTGTGGTTATTGACACTGTGTGACACTTTCTTCAAATTGGTACATAACCCACTGCCTTAAATTCAGCAAACCCTAACAATTGGTCTAACTCGATTTCTTCTATTGCATGTGCTCTAAAAGATATTTGGAAGTTCTTGGTTCTTCTAAAATAAACTGTATATCATTTTTTCACTTGAAAATTGCTATATAATTCAAAGTTTTAACATATTTGTTTTCTGTATTTGGGGGGCTAAAGCAATTTTAAAGTAAAACAACTTCTGTCTGGAGGCCTGAAACGTTCTTTAAAGATAAAACTAGCCACCAAGAACAGTAAAGAACAAAACAAAAACAAAATAAATTTTGGGCTTTTTCGCACTTATGTAATTTTTTTGTACAATGGTCACGCCTTTGGATTCAACGCACCCGACCTTTTTATCTTGCCCCCATATAATTAAGTTCTTTTTTGCAGATTTAGTAGTATCGTCATTTGCCAATACGGCAAACAAAAACTATATCGTTCGAGCCAATTCATAAAGCTTTTTCAAATTTGGGTCAGCTTTGACTCGCCCTGCAAAACCCATTGAGCAGTACTGGCCGCTATTTCTGAGGAGAAATGAAGTGCTGCTCAATTTTGTATGTGGAAGGGGGCCTAGCTGCCCTCCAATGTTTTGGTCACTTAAAAGGGGCAATATAAACTTTAATTTCCGTTCGAACGAGCCCCTCTCACGATATTCTATGACCACTGGGTCAATACGATCACACCTGGAAAAAAACAAAATACAAATAAATACGCATCCGTGATCTTTCTTCTAGCAAAAAATACAAAATTCCACATTTTTGCAGATAGGAGCTTGAAACTTCTACATTAGGGTTCTCTCATACGCTGAAACTGATCGTTCAAGGGGATGGATTAAGGGTGTTTTCTCCTTATTTTGAAAATAAGGCAAATTTTCTCAGGCTCGTAACTTTTGATGGATGAGACTAAACTTGATAAACCGTATATATTTTAAATCAACATAAAAATCCAATTCTTTTGATGTATCTATTGGCATCAAAATTCCATTTTTTTAGAGTTTCGGTTACTATTGAGCCGGGTCGCTCCTTACTTACGGTTCGTTACCACGAACTGTTTGAAATAGTTGCCATCACTGCTCAATGGGTTTTTGCAGGGTGAGTCAAAGCTGACCCAAATTCGAACAAGCTTTATGAATGGCTCGAACGATTTGGTTTTGTTTGCCGTATTGGCTTGGCAAATGACAATGCTGCTAAATCTGTAAAAATACTTAATCATATAGGGGCACGATAGAAAGGTCGGGTGCGTTGAATCCAAAGGCGTGACCATTACACCAAAATTTATATGAGCGTGGAAAAGCTCAATGTATTTCGTTTTTTTTTTTTACTGTTTTTGGTGGCTAGCTTTTTTCTTTAATGAAAGCTTCAGGCCTCCAGATAGAAGTTTTTTTACATTAAAATTGCTTTTTTATTGTTTTAAAAAAATGAAGTTGTGAGACAGAGTCAAACTTTAGCGTAAAGAGCGAGGTATTGACGACAGGGCGAACCCCCTAATATACGCAATTATTTCTGTTCGTTTTAAGTTTTAATGTTGCTCCTTACTTTCAGTTGAAAAAACTTTTTTTTTTCATTTAATTCCGAGAAGAAACGAATAGCTGCCCAAATTTCGCCTTTCCACTGACATGTTTGCAAGACAACAATGTAAAAAGCTCACGTTACAGTCGGATCACCACAAGTGGAGACACCCCACACTGGGTACTTTAAGAAGAATATTGTAAGACGCTGCACCCCTATTTGAAATGGTCTCTTGAGATTTTTTCTCCCTGAAATCTATCTGTTGATTCCTTTGAAAGGAAGTTAAACAGAGACAGCTCTAGGGGGGAGAAGACCTAGGTAATCGGTCGATTAGTGGCATATCGACACTAAAGTTTTAGCAGTCTGGTGCCATGAATTTTGTCACAAAAAGAAATAAAGTGGACCATAGGCAAATTTATCGCTAATTATGAGGACAGTTTGGCTGAAATACTGGAAAAGACGTTATTTACTATTTTTAATCTCAGAAATACTTATAATTCTCTCTAGTACAAAAAGACTCAAAAGATTAGACCTTTCTGTTTGCCTGTATGTTATGTGGACAGATAGAAGTCCCTATTTTTCCAAATTGAGTTGTGTCTTAATCTGTCAAATTCAGAAATAGTTGGAATTGGAGCTTTATTCCGAAATTGAGTCATTCTTGAGTCAAAAATTGAGTCAAAATTGAGTCATACGACAAAATTCTTTTAACGAGCAACTGTTCGTTAAACCCAAAACGTATTTTTCAGCCTTTTGCTCAGAATTTTGCCCATGCTATACAACATACTCCCTTTTGAATTGCAGCAACCAAGTTGAGAACCCACGCTTCCTGTCCCATGTCAATCTCGTCGATACTTTTCGAGACTACACACGTGAATGGGACTTTAAGTCGACAATGAATGACGCTTGAGATTAGAATTAGAATTACTAGTTTCTCCAAAGGAATTCACCTCCCTTAAAGTTCTAAGGACAGTGAAAATGATATGTGATAAGGTAAGCGAACCTCAAAAGGTCCATTCGCACTGAGATTTACTAATACAGAAATTCAGCCGCGCTCCAAAACCTGTTTTTAGCTGATACTAGTGATCAGATTTTACCATTCACAATGGATAATTTAAATACTGAAATTCTTCTCCTTCTTTTTCAATTTAGCTAAATAGTTTTGCTTATTTGCTGTTACTGTTCAATGTGGCAACACTGAAAAAAATATTCTAGTGCTTAAACAGCTTCATAGTGCTGAAACAACCGAAAAAAAAAAAAATCACAGGAAATCGCGATTTCCAAGACTCTTTTGAAAGAAGCTGGACACAAATTCCGGGCGAGTCAACCGACATCATCTAAAACTGGTTCGTAAGCCTAAGATCATTAAACATGGCTTGATTTTTGAGTCAAACATTTTTTTTTTTACACCATCCCAAAAAGTTAGTTTAGGACTCAGAGACACGGACATTAGAAAAAACTTTAAAATTCTTCTGTTTTTTTTTTTTTTTTTTTTTTTTTTTTTGGCGGCTAAACCGTCTCATACACATCACAGAGGTGTAACTTTTGGTTTGAAACTCAATTTTAATATGAGCAGAACAAAAAAAAAAATAAATAAATAAATAACACCCGCTGTAGATATTCAACTTGCTTTCTATTATCGTTTCCAAAAAGAAAACAATTTCTAAAAGGTATGATTTTGTAGGCTTTGATGAAACAGCTCGTTCCAAATAGGGGAATATATTTTCTACAGAAAATTACGATCACGACTTCAAGAGAAAAAAAGTCAAGTAGGTATCTTCAACAGAAGAGCATACTAAAAATCCCATTAAAAAATACGGTGTAAAATAAAAAAAAACAAATCAAATAAAGGAAAAAGCTAAAAGAAAATGCAATATATGTCATGAGTAAAATATCAGACTAAAAATCCTATTAAAAAATACAAAAAGTACAAAGAAAAAAGAAAAATAAAGGAACAAGTTAAGATTTATGTTCCCTGTGCAGTTTTCAGTGTGTTATTTTTCTGCTATCCTAAGGTTTTAATATATCAAACAGTTCGTGGTAACGAACTGTAAGTAAGGAGCGACCCGGCTCATTAGTAACTGAAACTCAAAAAAAGGGAATCCTATATGCAAAAATGTGGAATTTTTTGTATTTTTTGCCAGAAGAAAGATCACAGATGCGTGCGTGTTTATTTGTTTGTTTGTTTTTCGTTTTTTTTGTTTGTTTTCCCCAGGGGTGATCGTATCGACCCAGTGGTCCTAGAATATCGGAGAGGGCTCGTTCGAACAGAAATCAATATAACTAGGCCCCCTCTCCCGCCCTTTTTTCCCAAAATCGTCCGATCAAAATTTTGAAATGGCCATTTTGTTCATCATAGTTAAAAGGCCCCATAACTATGCCTTTAGGTATAACATGCCCCCCCACAGCCCCAGGGGAAAGGTCTTAAAGTTATAAATTTGCCCATTGCATAGTGTTTGTTATTGGGATGCAGGCATACATTTTCGGGTGGGAGGGGGGGGAAGCACATTTTCTGTTGTAGATTTTTTCACGGGGGAATTCCCATGGGGAGGGAAGTTTCCAGGGAGTGAACTTGTCAGGGGAAATTATACACTGGGGGAATTTACCAGAATTCTTATATAAAATTCTTTTTTTATGTCTTGCTTACTCTTTTCCGTCTCAATTTTAGGCGCAGAGTGGTTAAGAGTAATTGTTCGGGGTAAATTTTCCCCGGGATTGAATTGTCTAGAGGATATTTCCGTGGGAGGGGGTTTCTCCGTGGAGATAGGGCCAGATTTCCTGGCATTATTTAAAAAACAATTAGAAATTAAATAAAAAAAACAAGTTTTACCAACTGAAAGTAAGGGGCAACATTAAAACTAAAAACGAACAGAAATTATTCCGTATATAAAGGGGTTGCCCCCTCCTTAACACCTCGCTCTTTACGCTAAAGTTTGAATTTTGTCCCATTCTTTAACAATGACTCCTGAAACACAAGGGCCGTTTAATTAGAACAAAAAGATACGTTTTTAAAAGTACTGAAAAAACTTTAGCGTAAAGAGCGAGGTGTTGAGGAGGGGCAACCCCCTTTATATACGTAATAATTTCTGTTCTTTTTAAGTTTTAATAATGCTCCTTACTTTCAGTTGAAATGACTGGTTTTTTTCTATTTAATTAGCGAAAGACAACATATTTGATAACATTCCATGGCCGAGATTCAGCTCTATCCATTTGCCGAATTACATTTATGGAATTGGGTGTACAGGGTTTTTCGAAAAATACGTGAAAATTGGTTGAAAATAGGTGAAAAAATTACAATTTTCCTGTTTTTTAAGCAGGTTTAAATCCTTCCCCAAGAAAAAGTCTAAGCAGTATAATAACTGTGGTTCAGCAAATGGATAGACTTGATACAAATGAATTCAATGATATGTGGATCTTGTCCTTTTGAACCATCTTACAGCTGCAGGCTTTTCGCAAAACAACATGTTTTAGAGGGAACATGTACCTTAAAACAAAACAAAAACGTTTCTTCGACAGAAAACTAGGCACAATATCCCATATTAAAAGTTAAAAGACAACACTTGTAAGCTAAAAACTTAGAAACAATGACGGACTAAATGAATATTAGACTGCTTGTGAGCTTATGCCACAAAAAGGGAGCTCTTTTGCTATGCTAGAATTGTATCCTCATCAGTCCTGAAGCATGACAGTACTTTAAAGCTGAGAAAAGTATGAGAGGGGATGCTCAGAATATAAAGCATTCGAAGGAGTAACTTAGATCAGATTATACAGGGGGAATGAGAAAACAGGAGCTAGTTCACTTAATATCATGGACTCCGCCTTTGGAATACCAAGATTGTTCTCAACAATAGCTTATAAAATAGTAAAGTATATCGGTAAGACCAGATAGAAAAAGAGGGGTAACTATCCGATGCTTCTAAGTTAAAAAGGGCAATTTAGTTCCATCTGGCTTTTTTTTAACGAACTTTACTAAGCTAATTACATCATTCCTTAGGCGTAAATCAGAAAGAGAAGCCAAATAAACCCACCTATTTTACCCGTTGTTGTATTTATCTGTTGTCACTGTGTCTATGTTTGAGCCAATAAAAGGAACCCCTATCGTCTTTTTTTTGTATGAAATATTAAACCAGTATAAAAGAAAAAAATTTCTGAGTCGCAGTATTTTTTTTCTTGTAAAGTCTCTGTTTCTCTATGGCAAGACTGTCCCAGAGAAAATAAAAAAGAACAAATATTTTTCAAATGAAATTAAAGAGGTATAAAATAACAGTTCATTAGTGACAAATCCTTTTATTAGACAGTGAAAGCAATAACAAAATCTCTGGATATTTCGGTCGCATTCACAGTGGCCGTCGTCGGCAGATAAAATCAGCAGATTATCTATTGATGACGGCTACCGTGTATGTGACGGAAATATCCAGAGATTTTGTTACTGTTTTCGCTGTCTAATAAAAGGACTTGTCCCTATTGAACTGTTTTTTGTTCGTCATGGAAAGGCAGTGTGGTGTTCGAAAATATCTATGAAAGCAAAGCGCCATATTAAAACACAAAATAGACAGAAAATAAGCTATATATAAGGAGACAGGGGAGGTTATCACGATAGTAATGCTCCACCTTCTCTTTGTGCAAGAGTTTGATAAGTTTTTACTGAGAACCTTTTTGAGTATAACAAAAGAGCATGTTGCTAATTCAAGAGTATGAGCATGTTGTCAATTCAAGAGAATGAGAATGTTGCCAATTCAAGAGCATGAGCATGTTGCCAATTACAAATGTTTTATTTATCGATAGACTCTCAAAATATTTCCAGTAAAAATTTTAGGCCAAATGCGAATAAGTAATCCCCTTAGTTTTTGAAGGAGCATGATAAAAAAAAGTATCTATCTTCACTTTCTCTTGCAAAAAAATAGCTTGTTGTTATTAAATTCCTATTAGTTTCTAGAGTTTTGTGTTTTCTACTGACAAGGGACTCCGTTTATACTTGTAGTTCATTACTAAGAAAGGCCACAGGCTATAGAATGGGAGGGGGCTACCGCCTATTTAAGGTCCGCTGCTACACTTAAGTTTTATTTTTGTTTAACAATGCTTCGAGTATGATAATCATGCCCGAGAATTTCCCGAGTAATCATCCGTGACAAAAAGAGGAAACGGCATTCCTACCAGTACTTTGGTTCTGCGACTCAAAGCGTTTTCAAGACGTTCTACCTTTCTCTTTCGCCTTCTTGTGATTGTTTGCTATCAAATCAAAGTTACTTCATTCTCTCTCAAGGACTTCCTTCACAACGAACTCATTAAGACAATTAAGACAGCACACTCACAGACCTTTTGGATACGGACTTAAAAGGGGGCAACACGAGTACTTTCTTTTAACTAATTTTATACGGACAAAAAGGGGCAACAAATGTACCACACCAAACATTTCTTTTCACTAGTTTATACAAAAAGCTGCTGTTTTATGTTTTTTTTCCAGAAGAACGAGTTTTTCGCTTCAAAGATTATCATACAGATCGCGAATGACCACGGATGAAGACATGGTGGTAAAACTAGATATGATAGATTTATTTCTGAAAACGACTATCACAAGCCCAAATGGGCCGAATCCGCACTTTAAGCGTCAATAAAACAAAGAAAATCAAACACAACAACCGAAAATTATAAAAGGGTCAATGTCAAATACGTAAAAATGTCAAAAATAATTAAAACTCTAAAAAAATTTAAAGGTCAATACCGAATCAGCAAAAGTCAAAACGAAGAAAAAAAAACTCATAAAATTAAAAGGGGAATAAAATAATTTAAACATAAACAATTTAGTTATGCGACCAAAAAATAGAAAGCTCGAAATTTGCAAATGAAACATTACAAACAAAAAAATTTTTAAGGCGAAAAGGGAGAGGCGTCAATGGGCCAAAAGAGGGGGGATAATGTGGGAAGGAGATTCAAACGAGAAAAAACTCATACTATTAAAAGGGGAATAAAATAATTTAAACATAAAACAATTTAGTTATGCGACAAAAAATAGAATATTTGCAAAATGAAAACATTAAAATTTTAAGGCGGAAAAGGGGAGAAAGAGGGGGGAAGATTCATTGATAGAATATTTCAACTATGTAAGGGATGAAAATCTTTCAGTGGAAACTTTTATTGGGGCAAGGAGGGGGATTTTTGTTGAAGCAGAACGCGGGAGGCGGGATCGAAGGGGTCAATTAAAGGAAAAGGGGTGAAACTATGGAAAAGGGTAGTTGTCCGAGGGTTATGAAGGGCATTGTTAGCGAAAGCAAGGAAATTTTTGCTCTCCTTTCCTTAAGGGTAACAAGATTGGCTCTCCGAAGAAGCTAGTGAGGATAAGACTTTAAATTCGAACTAAAATTTTGAATTGGTTTGATACAAAAAAGGCGTATTCCACTGACAAACAAGATTCTTAGCAATATTGAGGATTATCGATGGAATAAAGAAATTTATAAAACTGGATTGTAGACTTTAGTTTATAAACCCAACCTCGACAGGGCAACACCAACAATCTTCTTTTCTAGCATAGTTGTCGAATTCACAATCTAGTTTATGAACTTTTTATCCTGATAGTCAGTGGACCAGTGTTTTTCATAATCGAGATTATCAGCGGAACGGCATATTTAAAATCCAAATTACGATTTTACAGTTCGGTTTGTGAATGGAAAAGGCCTAATCCCCTAAAGTCATCCACCTTATAGGTCCTAGCCAATTACCGGTACCCTTGCACAACCGCCAAAACGGTTAAGCAAAGCCTTTGCTTTTTTTGTAGTCAATTCATTTCTCAAAGAGTTATAGCTTGAAGCTAGTCCAATGGTGCTCAGTTCTTTGACGTCCTTTACTTGAAACTCACACATGAAAGTGATTTTTTTTTTTCAAAAAATGCGTCTGATTATTGTTTCACAAGCGTACTCTGGATTATTACTCTCGCCTACGGTTTGTTCTATGCCTAAGGAAGACAGCCTTATCAGATTGAGGCTTGCATTCAAAGGAGTTGAACTTCTATTGTTATATCCAAATGGGATGGAATCCCTTAATTTTTGGCATTCTTTATATATTTTGCCTGATTTGTAAAATATCAGCTATACAAGCAGTTTTCTCAATGGAAACTAAGCGTTATTACTTAATATTATCAGGCAATCATCTGATGCAAGGAAAATTTTTTTTTTTCTTAAGCGCCGTTCATTTGCAGTTAAACGCCACTCTTAAGCAGAGATTCTAAATACAGCGACAAAAGAATCCTCCTGATCGGTAGAGTTTAAAAAAAACAAAATTCTAGATTTTATTACTGGATATTTAGTTCCAATTTGTTGCAACCAAGAATCGAACTTCCCAAGTGATTGGAAAGTGCTTGAATACTGGACTGACACATGTCTAGATATGCAAGTCCAACTAGACACTCGTCTGAACGCCACTTCACATAAAAACACTTCCTCTTTCTTTTCTTCTCCTCATGATTGCTTACTGTCTAAGATAGGACTACTTCTTGCTTTCTGCAGACAACTTCTATCCCTGTCAAGAGGTTACTCACAACGAAGTTCATTAAGATACGGAAAACACAAAGCTTCAGATTTTTTCGATATGGACTTAAAAGGGGACAAATAGCATACATTTTTCTGGAGAGTTTTAAATACGAAAGATTTGTTATAATCTTTCTTTAACTGAGGAGTAGACGCGCTGAGGAGTGAGTTGAATTACTCATCAGACACTAGACACTTCCCCAATATTGATGGTCGAAGAGCATGGAACCAATTTCGCCCCTTCAAAGGCAAAAATTCGATCAAAAATTTGTATATATTTTGCTCAATGAAAACCCATGTTGCTTGATGGTTTAGTCACAATCATAAGTTAATCTTTTTTTTTCAAAAAGTTGAAAATGAGAGTATTTACGTGTTTTCACATCTACCTGCATTAGTTGGTAAGGTTCTATAGGTCTAGGAAAAAAACCCGTTAACTTACATATAAATACACCTAAGGCATAAACAACCCTGGCTAGCTTGGTAAGTAAAGATGTCAACTCCCAATTTCGAAGAGAAGTCAAGCTCGGTCTTGGGCTTTTATTTGCGTCGGTAAAAAGTAATATATTTAGAATATCCTCCTTTTGAGTTTTGCGGAGTAAAAGATCGATATTACAATATTTTTGACGCAAGGATGGATACAGAATTTGACTAAAGGGGATCTTTTTTCCTTCGTAAATTATTATCTCCAAAGTAACTGTTTTGGCAAATTTATATTTTTTCGTCTCACGGCGGGGGGGGGGGTCGACTTGAAAATTCCCGAATATTTTTGCTATGGGGGGGGGGGGGGGAGAAGGGTAAAGCGATTTCAATTTTTATTCTAAAGAGGGGGAACAATACATCTGATCGGTGCTCCTGTATTATTCAGAACACACACACGAGAAGTGAAGTTACTACTACTACTACTACTGATAACAACTCACCACAGCACCAAGCAGCCTGAGGCCAACACAGCTACGGACGCTCCTCCTCCATCCCAATCTATTCAAAGCCTCCCTTTTTTAACCCTCCCAGAAGTTCCTATTTCCTATAAATCTTTCTTTATGACGTCCTCCCATCCCAGACGAGGACGATCTGCTTTCCGTTTATCCCTAGACGGTTGGCCAAAAAGGACAATCTTCGACAATCTGTCATCCTTCATCCACACTACGAGCCCAAGCCATCTCAACCTTTATTTCATTATAGCCCTAGAAAGCAGGATTCAACTACATTTTTTCGTACGGCCTACTGTTTGAAAATACGGTCAATCAGCCGGGTACCCAGAACAATCCGTAGGCAATTTCTCTGAAAACATCTAGAAAATCTTCATCCACTTTTCGGAGCGCCCATGCTTCAGAGCCATACTCGACCACTGTCATCACTGTAGCTTCTAATATTCTAATCTTGGTTTGCAGACTTATCTTCTTATTCTTCCAAACTTTTTTTTTTACTGTGAAAAGACACCCTGAGCCTTGGCTATTCTACTATTAACACCTTCACTGCTCCCACCGTCTTTACTAATAATACTACCAAGGCAAGTGAAGCTGCCCACCTGATCAATCTTTTTGTTACCCAGCGTCTCCTTTTCTTCTTCACTTATTCCTAGCCTTAGTGACTTAGTTTTCTTAACATTAACTTTCAAACCTATTCTAGCACCCTGAACTCGCAAAACCTCTAAAAGTTTATTCATTTTGCTCACACTTTCATCTAGGGCGCTTAAATCATCCGCATAATCTAAGTCCAGGAGAGTTTTCCCTCCCCATTTGATTCCGTGGTCTCCCATTGCATTTCCTGTGCTCCTTAAGACAAAGTCCATCAAGATGATCTGTTGGGTTCCACCCGTTGTTTCTTTTCTTTTCAGATAAATGACCTATTTTCTTTTCTGTAATTATATTTGCCTACAAGATGATTTTCAATCGTAAGTTGAAATCTCGTTGCTAAGCTAGATTCTTTCGCAATAAGTAAGGCTTTGAAGTTAAATTCTATTTTGGTCTTCCGGGTCTGGCCCATTGAAAGACAAAATACGCAAAAGTAGCCAGGGATTTGAATGTTGATTTAGAGGATTGGTCAGGGCCAAGCGAAGGTCCATCCCTATGAAAAGTCCTTTGTATAAAACCAGTGTTTTAGTAGTCAGTCTCCATTGAGACCCCTTTTAGGGAGTCTTTTTTTTTCCAGAGTTGGTATATCTGTTTTTTTTTTGTCAAGTGACCTTTTGGACGATTACAAGTAAGCTATTTTTCTATAGCTGTATAGACTATTTTTCCAGGAACCCCGACAGGGTAGGAAAAGAGTTGCGAGACATACCGTCATTTATTATATCCACAGGGGGGGGGGGGTCCGTTTACCCTCCGAGGAGATACCTAGAGATTTTAGTCGCGACCAAGGTTGGGTGCACCCTTGGCCTAGAGTCTGGCCTAGAGCATTTGCTCCTGTAGCTGCAAGTAAAATTCATCTGAGTCACTGGTATCTCCGTCAGTCGGTTTTACAGGGGCATTTACTACTATAACTGATACCTTGAACTTTTTAGTCATAAAATGAGCAATTCGTATTCTATTATTTATAATTTCCCAGCCTAAATAAGACTTAGCAGCTTCCTTATTCATCACGAGCCCTACTCCCTGTCTATGTACCCCATCCTTCCTGCCTGAGTAAACAGATTCTATATCACCTAATTTCATGCTTCCTACCCCTAGGATATTTGTTTCTGAAACTCATAATAAGTCCAGTTCAAATCGTCTGAATTCGTCAGTCACAATGTCGATACGATAGTCATTTTTTAACGTCGTAACATCCCAAGTTCCAATTTTCATGTTCTTTAGATCAGTGATATTATTTTGGACTCAGGAAAAGCAATGATCCCGATACCAGTGCAGGACGGGGATCACATATCTTCTCAAGTCTACACCGAAGCGCTTAAGCCGGCTTAGAACCGGACAACAAGAAGTCTCTGGGACGTCCAGCATGAATGGAAGCTTTGTGCAATCCTGGGTCTATCTTGGTCACAGAATGATTTTCAGCATTTGGCGATGTTCTTCTTTCAACAAGAGTTGAAATCCTACACAGACAGTCTCAAGCCTATTACCTCCAAACTCATTATATATTCATGCCTACAAACATTATGCTACTACGGGGAGGCAGCCCATAGTAGATAAATCAGCTAGGAAGAGGTTTTTCAGCCCGAAAACGCCCGTCAAAGCAGACCAAGCCCATGTTAATCCTAATAAAATATACCAAAATATAATGAAAATGCAATACTTTAGTTTATACAATAATATAATTTGGGCTATATATTTGCACATCAGGGGGTGTGAGGGTAATGTAACCTAACCTTACCGCCCCCTAATGTGCAAACATATAGCCCAAATTATACAAGTCCAATGCATTCTGTCACCTGTTATTTGTCTTTGTAGTTATAAAAGCGGTTTTCACAGATCGTACATTCAGCAAACTTCTCGAGTGGGTTCGGAATAATACAAGAGTACCTTCTGATCCTCTGATATATCTATCAGAGAATATATCTCTAATAAAACTCTGTGCCTGATGTCCGAGAGGTTTCACTGCTAGTCTTAAAGACATGCGTATTAGTCATTTCTAAGATATTTGATGAGGTAAGTTATGAATTTATGCTTGATGTTTGATGAGGTAAGCTATGAGGTAAGTATTTTCCATCTGACACTTTTACTTATGTTTCAGCTGTCATTTGTGCATCTCAGACACTCAAAATATTCTTTTATTTGAATTTAAAAACAGTTGAAAAAGGGTTTCTCAACATGTTGACATTTTAGAGGATCTCAAGTAACATGATACCATGTTTTTTGGAGTGCAAATTTAGTTATAATCTTTAGGACGATTTGAAAAAAACTTTCTATTTTTACATTCTTCCACTTTAAGAGAAAAGCTCATGGGAATACATTCGTTAGGGTCTAAATAAACAATCGTATATCGCTTAACTTCTGAATAAACATTAACGGATCCCAGATTCATAAGACCCTAAACAAAGGAGCACCATTAGATCGGGTGATTTCTGCTCAATTTAAGTTTTAATTTGCTCTTTACTTTCACGTGAAAAAAAAATTTTCAACTATTAATTTAATCTTATCAGGGTCTTATTCCAGGGACGTATCCAGGATTTTTTTTTCGGGGGTGGGATACAAAAGAATTTTTTTTTCGGGGGCAGGGGTTACAAAAAAAACCTAAAAACGCATCAAAATTAAATTGGTTTATATTCATTTTTGTTACGTTTTACAAGTCGGACAAACACTTCGGTGGGGTGGGGGGGGGGTCAAAATCCAAACCCCCTCTCCTGGATATGGCCTTGGCTTATTCACAGTTGGGCTTCTTAGAAAAACAAGGGAATATAACTTAGGATCTTCTAGATGTGACTTATAGGTGTTGACCTAAAAGAGACTTATTTAAAAATAAAATTAGGCCTATGTATTTTTTTCGTCTTAACACTTCTAGAAGTTGAAAATCGAGAATATTTTTTTACTTGGGTGAATCGTAAATATTATTTTGATAAAAGGACTACATAACGATTTTTTATCTAACCCCAACCGAGAAGCTTTGAAAAGTATTTGCCAGCATATAGAACTGGGTATACTGCTCCATTTGCAGCTCAAGCGGCATATAACGGCGGCAAGTTAATGCTAGTAGGAAAAGTAGACATTCACAAGTAACGAACGTGAAATATTTTTTGAATTCTTCGGAAAATAAAGATGAAACCTCTGCCTTCGGTTGCTTGATCATTAAGTTGGAAATCAAAAACTCGGAAAATAGAAACCCAGTATTCTAATTTAGAATTAAATTCAATACATTTCGACGGTGGGGGTGATCAGGCGTGAAAACAATCTTTAATAACCATTGTTTGCAAACAAAAACAGCATCTTCATGTGATTTCCGCATTTTAGAAAACTTTATACAATATACCACCCCCTCCAGTCATGTTTACGACCTTAATAGCATTCCCTGACATGTTTAAAGTTTTGAAAGCTTCAACGTGTGTGTAAAACTTTACGCAGGGATGAAAGCAGTAGGGGGGCAGGTTTAAACCCTTTCCAACCCAGCAAACAAGAAGACAGTGAAAAGTATAAACATAGCAAAATAAAAAAAATTCTCATTAAAATTGTGTTAAAAACAAGCTTATGGTTGGACTTGCACCCCCACCCACTCCCCCGGAAAAAGAGTACACGCCAACTACAATCTTGAAAAATATCGAAATTATAAATCAAGGATTATAATTTGGAATTTGGTTTAGCGAAATTTGACGGGGAGGGGGGGGGGCATCAGTTGAAACAATCTTTTTCGACATCATATAATAAAAATAGCGCACTTTATGTGATTTTTGCAATTCCGAAGGAGTTTGAACCAGGTACACCCCCTCCTGTCATGTGTACGGCCTTACTAGGAATCTCTAACATTTTAAAAATAGCGAGACCTTCCAGGTCTGTGTGAAACTAATACTACTACACATGCACGCTGGCAGGGGGGAAAATAACCCCCGGCAAACAAGAAGACATTAAAAGTGTATAGAAAATAGAAAATGAGAGCAAATCACTCTCATTTCTTGGCAAAGCAAAGCTCCCGGTGGCGCTTGTCTCAGCTCCTCCCTTTCTGGGAAATTCCAGGTGAAATGTTACTATAGCTACTGAGAGAACCCATAGAAATAGTAGTTTCTGGTAGCTAAATGAGTCGCAGGTATTTATTTCAGACGGCATCCTATTTTTGTAGGGTGGATTGAGCTCTTAAGCACCTTTCCTTGAAAGTGGGGGAGGGGGCTAGGAAAAAATGTTTAGGCCAAGCAGAAATTTGGGTCAATTATAGGGGTCCACTGGAATATGAAACCAAATATACATTAATAGACTAGCATGACCAATTGCCAGACAGGCGACTCACTAACACAGTGATCTGTAAAAATGGATGACCATGGTAGCTATTTTAACTTCGGCAGAGCTACTTCTTTTTTGAAGTAAATATAATCCCCAGATAATATCACTACACTTTTCGATATTGAATCTTAGTTCAAGATCTTGCCTCCATATACTTGCCTCCATTCCCTATAGAATCACCCGGCTTATAAAGAGAACAATAACGCGCCCAACTTTCATTATTTCTTTTCTAGTACCCTTTCCTGAATCCCTTCTTAAATTGTTCCAATATAAATAATTCTTTCATTCCCTCACACAAATGCTGTATTTAATCTCCAGATTGCAACAGCTGAGGAACTGTAATTGCCTTCCCCTTATTGTTCAGCCTACACTGACCTGTTAATTATTAATTTCTGAGAGAGCAAACAAACTCCACGAGGAGAACTAATATTAGACCACGCCTAAATGGCTAATTTAGCCACTCTATTACACGTTCAATTCAAATTAATCCAGGTAATTGTCACACGACTAAAGGAAAAGAACTCCATGTTTTTCATTAGGCAGCATATGCATGGTGTCTTCATTATTTAACTTGTATGCTACTACTAACAACAACCCATCACAGCACCATGCCACCTGAGGCCAACACAGCTACGCGTGCTCCTCCTCCAGCCCAATCTATCCAAAGCTTAAATAGATCTATTATTGATAGAACAATACATAATATAATTTGAATAATAATTATTATACCCCCCCCCATCTCATCTTGAAAATTTTAAAAGTCAGACCTAAAAACTCTATTACTTTCCGAAAACGATGATAAGACCCGAAAAACACCCTTCCAACTTGCTGTCTTTATAGTAAAATGTGCAAATGGCAAGTATAATGGGATTGATTTGTGGGGAAACTTGGGGTTAATGGAATGGAAAAAAACGGTGCTAACTGTAGGAAATACACGAACATAAAACATACAGTGGAAATAGGAACCCTCCTCTGAATGGCTAAGCTTTGAAAAACTGAAGTTAGTTAACTAGAAACTGATTTTCCACCCCTCTCATCTTCCAGGATAAAATTACTGGTTTGCCAAGTGTTCGTAGTGCTAGCTACCGCTGGCACCACTTATTGGGGTGTAAGTACGGGTGTCGCCACTTATTGATGCAAAAAAATGGCGCAAAAAGGTTGCTATGCCACTTACTCGAAGGGGAGAACCCCTTGTCGGCCCAAATGTTAGTGAGATTCCCGCTCTTACCCAAAACGGTTCTGCAAATATCGGGTTTGGTACTACCCTATTTACAGTATACCCTGTCCCAGGGTATGATAACGCGATCGAGTGGTCAAATGGCCACTTTCTAAAGCCAAATGTACCCGCCTTGGGTTACGGCTAGAAAATCTCTTAACTCTCTCCTTGGAGGTAACAACCCTCCCTGTCAATATAATAATGACGGTACCTCGTAGCTCTATTCCTACCCTGCCTGGTTACGAAAAATAGTACACAGTTTGTAGAAAAATACCTTACTTGTATTCTTCCAAAAGGGTCACATATAACAACAGAAATATCCTTCCCCAATCGGGGTCAAAACGCAGACTAAAACATAATAATAATTTTTACAGCATTGTTTGTATGGGTGGACCTCCGCTTGGCCCAGCCAATCAGCTACATCCCCACTCAAAACCCAATTCTAACTCTTAGATTTATCTTTCAATGACTCCCAAACCAGGAAGTAAAAAATAAACTTGGTTCACAGCTTACCTATTGCAAAACCACTATCGCTTAGTAACGGAATTTAACCTGTCTTTTGAAATTATACTATAAGCAAATGTAATTAAGAAAACGAAAACAGGTCATTTATCTGAAAGGAAAAGAAACAGGGGTTGGAACCCCAACACCAAGAAATTCCCTTTTTCTGTTTCTTTTTGTTCAAGAATTCTTAACTTACTTGACTTAAGTCCCGTCCGGCCTTTGTGGCTGTGTTGGAGCTTCTTCTCTTCTGAGCAAATAATGAATGTGGCGACGGTAGTTCAATCTGTCTGGCGCTAGACAAAGTAGCTGGGGGAGGTTATGGGCCGGAAAACTGTCGTCCACCTCTTACGAGGTCGGCCTCTAGGGCGTGTACCGTGAACCCGTCCTTCGAATGTGATTTTTGGAAGCTGGTTGGCCGACATTTGCTGGATATGGCCAAGCCAGCGGAGTTGTTGGCTTCTGACCCGGTCCATGATGATGCGGGGACAACGGAGTAGTTTTTGGAGGTCTTCATTTGAGACTCGGTCAATGTAGGCAATCCCCGCAATGCGTCTAAGGCATTTAGTTTTAAAAGGGGAGATTCTTCGCTCGTCATCAGCCTTTATTGACCAAGTTTCACTTGAGTATAAAGCGATTGGGATTACAAGAGAGTTGAAGAGTGGCACCTTCAGAGAAGTTGACAGAGTCTTGTTTTTCCAGATTGGCAAGAGGTTCTTGAAGCTGGCGCTTGCCAGGCCGAGTCTTCGTTTGATCGATTTTGAACAGTCGTTATCAGAAGTTAGGAGGCTCCCTAGGTAGACGAAGGAGTCAACATTTTCTACTGGCTCTCCTTTTATTGTTAGCTGCACGTTTCTTGAAGCAGAGTCTCCAGACACCCGCATAACCTTGGTTTTGGCTGCATTAACGACCATCCCAAAGGCCGCGGTTGATGACACTAGTACGTTGGTGTCAGCTTGGAGTAGATGCTCTTGACTATTGAGTTTCTCGATGTCATCTGAATATGCCAGTTTATCGATAAGCTTCCCTCCAATCTCTGCACCGTGAACAGTTTCAGAAAATGATAGCGCTGCGTTGAGAAATAGGTTAAAGAGGTGGGGTGACAATAGGCAACCTTGAAGAACGCCCGCTGATGTCAGAAACTCCTCTGTCAATCCCTCGGGCGTCTGGACTTGGCTGACGAAATGTGAATACATGTCTCTTATCAGGATTACTCTGTTTTCAGGGGCTCCATAGTGTAGCAGGATGTGCCATAATTCATCTCACCATATCAAATCAAAAGCCCGCTTGAAATCGATGAAGAGTAGTAGCAGCTCTTTCGCCAACTCGATATACTTCTCCATCATTTGCCGAGTGCAGAAAATCTGGTCTATGGTAGAGCGGTCTTTTCGAAAGCCTGCTTGGTATTCCTCTAAGATATGGTTTGTCAGAGATTTCAGACGGTCAAGGAGTATTTTTGTAAGAATCTTCGCCGGTTGGCTAGTTAAACTTATTGGTCTGTAGTTGTTACAGTCACCCTTTTCCCCCTTTTTAAAAAGGGGGACGATGGTGGCTTTCGCCCAAGATCTGGGGAAGTGGCCCGTTTCCCAGACACTTGTAATGACTTTGTGATAGATATCGACCAGTTCTTCTGGGCCTGCTTTTAATGGTTCTGACTGATTACCATCCGAGCCTGGGGCTTTATTATTTTTAGAGATTTTATTGCTGAGAGTAAATCTCTTAGTTGAGGAGGGCTTGGGTCTACTGGGTACTGCGGTAGTGTGGGAAAGATAGTAAGATGTTCGGGTCGGGCGTTATTGTGGGGTTCAGTTTTTTGCTGAAGCCATCCATCGTGCTTGTCTTCCCTCGGAGTCCGTGAGCTCAGACATGACTAGAACGTGGTCCGAGTCGAAGTCGCCACCGGCTATGGAGACTGTGTCCAGTACTGATGATTTCCATCGCTTGTAGATAAGCATGTAATCACTCGTGTTTGCAGTACGACCGTCAGGGGATCTCCAAGTAACTTTCCTTCGTTCTCTATGACGGAACATGGCGTTTGTTATGAAAAGTTCTTTATCCTGACAAAAGTTGCTGATCATTTCACCCCTGTGGTTCTGCCATCCATGCCCGAACTTGCCCATGACGTCTTCAAGTCCATCATTTGAGTATCCGACAATGGCGTTGAAATCCCCAATCACGAACAGAACATCTTTCTTGGGAGCTGTGTCAACGGTGTGTTGGAGTTGGCTGTAGAATTCTTCGGCTTCTTGATCATTCCGGGACGAGTCTGGGTCGTAAACTTGGATTATGGTCATGTTTGCAATGGATCCTTTCAGACGAATGGTGATAATACGTTCAGAGACAGGATGGACGGCAAGAAGAGACTGTTTGGCTCGCTTGGAAAGTAGGAAACCGACACCTTGGCGGTGAACTCCATCACTTCTTCCAGACGTAATGAGCGTGATGTCATTTATTCTTTCTATTCCTGTGGAGGGAAGGTGAGTCTCAGAGAGTCCAACGATGTCCCAGCGGTAACGGTTCATCTCGTTTAGGACTAGTTCCCTTTTTCCTGGTTTGGCTAATGTGCGTACGTTTAACGTTCCTAGTGAGAGATATGTTTTTGGGTTAGGATAAACGAAGTCTTCTCCGCCTGGAGAGTCATCAAATCGGATAAATGATCGTCGGCTGCCCCGGACGCGGTAACAAAATCATTTTCATTATCATCATTATCAACAATATCATTCTCGCAATATGCAATTCTTGGTCTCACACCGTCGGTTACCCCGGACGCGGTAGCATGAGTTCTTACTTTCTTATTCGCCATTTTCATCATTTATATTTAAGAGGAGTTTCATGGCTAATTTTGTCGGGGTAGCGGTAAGCCACTCCTCTCTACCCTTAGCAGAGGTCATTGTCAATGCAGCTGGATCGTCTGCCCTTCACAGTTGACCCTCTAGGAAGGGATCCTCCCGTTCGGTGGTCTGCGACGACGAGCAATTTTTCCCACTGCTGGGGGAAGGTGTGTAACCGCCGGGACATGTCGACACGCCGGTGGGCCCTGCATGGTGTACATCAGAGGGGCCTTCCTCCTCTTCCACCTGTAATTCAGACCCCCGGGCGAGGGTGTCCCAGTTTCAAGTATGGACCCCCGGGAACTAGGTCCCCCCTAGGTCCGCGCCTTCTATGAAGGTATCCCACATGTCTGTAGGATGTTCCCCTATCCATCACCTGGGGACGCGCTGAGTGGCCTGGGGAGGCCCCCTACTAAGAATATACTCAGTAGGACTCAAGTAGGATTCCCTTTTTATTTATTACGATGCCCATACCTGGCTGCTGGATTATTTATTAGCTTAAGCTGAAGAAAAACAAAAGCAAAAATAAAACAATTTTTACTTTTATATGTTGGAGCACAAAGGGTGCCTGCTGCAAGGTATGTGGAAAAATATCGAAGGAACCAAGCATTGGACGAAAACCTATGCATTTTTGTTGTTCATTTTCTTTTAGGGGTTGGTTGGGGTCGGGGAGATAATAGCTTTGCTTTTAGGGGTGAACATATCCTCTTTCATGCGGCACTGAGGACTAACTTCTAGTTTCAAAAAACAGGATCGATGGAATATTACACCTTTGAAATACCGGGAAAGGAAGTTCGTTGCCTTAAAATAAAGTTAGACTTTATTTTAAGTCTAAATTAAGACATAAATTAAGATTAATCTATAATAGACTACAGCTAACGTAAAGTTTGTTGCGCTCCTTGCACTTTTTCCTCCCATACCACCGCCAAAGATTCCTAAGGTGTTTAAAGCACGCAAAACCGGTTATTATGCCTATTACCATCAATGATTTCCACCATTTTTGTTAGGTCCTTCGTGGCTGTTTATTGGCTCGCGTAATACACTGTTTTTCTCTATTCCGCCTGGTATCTATTACGGTACTTGAAAACCAAGGATTAAATCAGACAACTGTCGGGCATAGCTTCACTAGTAATAACTATCATACTGCTAAGGTTTACGAAGGCAAAGTGGGGCAATAGATGCAGCGGAGGAAACTTCAAGTCTTAAAGAACACCCTTCATAAACGGTACATATTTGGAACTTGAAAGGAAAAATAAACGGTAAGTTAATAAATTGGAGATCTCGAATTCAAGAGAAAGGCAAGCTCACCATCCAGTAGCGTTGTAAGAAGGGGCGCATTTGCACAATTTACGCGCTTTTTTGAGATGGTTGTGCATTGAATTTTTCACATCGACTCCTTTTTCAAAGCGAATTTGTTTAAAAATTTTGCTTTTGGCGCATTTTTTGCTTGAAAAATGGGGCTTTCAGGGCATTTTTGCTTTTACTGCAGGATAATATACCACCAGCAATCTGGTAATACTTCCACCCAGGGCTCGTCTTTTCGCCCCACAACGGTAGCTACACCTTTGTGTAAGCTCCTAGAAATGCTTTTCATTGACCATCTGAATATGAAGCGTTATGTTCAACCATATCAATTCTGATTTCAATCACGTCTCGGTTCAGCCCATATCAAGTCTTTTATTGCGAACACATTGATTGATGCTGATGCTTCATGTAAAATTATCGTGCTAGCAGGTCACGACGTACGCAAAACATTTGACTCTTTAATAAACATCTCTATACTGCTCCATGCAGTAAAACGCAGGCTGATCTCTTCATATATCGAAACGCACCGTGATATGTCTTATAAAGCTGACAGCCTCCAAGGGAACCACTCTTCTCTGTCCATACAGCACCTCTTTTGCTCTACCAAATCGTTTGCATATAGTCTCGGGAACTTATGTATTATAGCCACCACACTCAAGAAGTGAAGTTAGGTTAATCCTAATGAAATATACCTAAACATGATGAAAATATAATACTTTAGTAACAAAATTATGGAAACTACAACAGAGAATTATGGAAATCAGGCCGCCCAGAAAGCAATATATTACATGGTATTTAAATAGTTTCTAACTTAACCTAACCTAACCAAAATACCAACTCTGTATTTAAAATATACCTACATTGTAGTTTATCTCTCTCAGGCTAAGCTGATTATCACCAAGTACATTCTGAAATACAGAAAGAAACTGGTTCTACTCAGACCAAGAACTTGAGTGTGCTGACTATAATACATAAGTACCTAGTATCATTTGAGAAATCCTTACAAATCTACTAAATCAACTTTAGAACAGTTTTTTTCACTTCAAGAAATATCCACTTTGTCCCCCCCTTAAGACCTTAATTGAAATTTTGTTAGAAAATTAAGCATTTCTGACCTCATTACTTCTCTAAAAAAGCAAGTTGCTGCATACAATATTCGATTATCAAAGCTAAACTATCCATGGTTTTGGCTAGTGACCAATTAATTCATCTAAGTATTAATTGTGTTTTTAAGTGTTTGCTTCTTATTTGGTTATTGAAGCTAAAGCCATCCTAGGCCTTAGTACTGACCCAGCAAATTATCAAACTGTTTGCCGTGTTTAGTGTGTTTTTTATGCTCTGTCTTTTTTCTCCTTTGAATTATAGCTTTTCCAATAAATAAATCCAGCCAAAGCCATCAAAACAGTGATGTCAAGCCCTATTGCTGACTGATCGATTAAACAATAATTTTCATCTAGGTTATTATTAAGACTTTCCAACGTCGGTGTTGGTATGCATACAATGAAAAAGACCACACTGCTTTTTCCGTTTACGAAATTAAGAGTGGGTTTAATTTAAATAAAGCAGTGGAACAAAAAAAAAAAAAAAAACAGCAACAAAACATTAATTAATAAAAAAAAAGGCTGCACGTCCGGGAGCCTTTCTCAACAAAAAAAAAAAAACAACTTTAAAGAAGAAGAAACAGTTTTTTAAAATAAAACCATCTAAAAAAAAAACGACAAACTAAACCCACGGGGAAAAAAAAAGAGAGAAAAAAAAACTAAAAGAACGAAACAAGTAAACACAACTCAAATTCTAAACACTTCCAGAACTGCTGTTACTCCCTGAACAAGACAAAAGCGAATGTCTATTTTGCACAAAAGGTATATTCTCCTATTTACAGTCAGTGGATAGATGGGATCTCTTAAAAATGAAGACTATATTTATTTGAAAAAAAGGTCATAAAGTCCCAGGGTACAACCTCTGATTAAATTTACCAGGTAATTACATTCATACTATATATAGAATAAATATATAGTATATAGTATATACTATATATAGTATAAAAGGCCCCCGGTCGTGGAAAATATTCGGATTTTCTGCTTTATTTAAATAAAACCGTTTTTTCTCTCTTAATCTCATCTTAATCTAATCTAATCTTAGACTGTTCAACGTCGTAAAGCAGTGCGGTCTAAGAAATTATTTAGGTATGAATAGAAACAATTTCAAAACTATTGCAATCAATGTTTCCCGAAGCGAGAACCATTCTTGAGGTTGCCTTATTTGTGCAGTTTTGGTCGACAGTTGACTTTTGAACAACAGACCTATTATGGTCTATACTTGTGGTGTGATTTTTCTCGGAAATTTACATTTACTTCACTGTCCTTTGTAAAGACAGAACATGCGGCACGCGTCATCATTGAGCAACTGTTTGAATTAAGAGGTGAACCGCTATCAAAAATTGTGTGTACACGATAGGGCACGCGCCACTCATGGAAGACGTGTTCCAGGTGTAACACCAAGTGTGCCATCGTGGCAGAAAAATTGGCACTTCAAGATGCACACCAGGCAGCGGAGAGTGGGCAACCCCTTAGTTTGGATCGTTTGAAAGTACTTGTATGGTGAAATCAGGACAATATTATCCATGACGACTACAGAAACAGTTTTATTGGACTTAGCGGTTGGTATTGACCAGTTCTTGCGAAGTTCATTCAATATTCTTGTGTCATGTGAGTCAGGGGCGTAGCTACAGCATTTTATTGGGGGGGGGGCAAGAAGGTTCCAAGTCCGGAGAGTCAAGAGGCATGGGCTATACTATAACTTATTTTTTTCCAAATTTTTAGTGGGGGGTGCAACTGCCCCCTTCCCCCCCCCCCCCCGAAACGACGCCACTGATGTGAGTCTTAGTTGTTTTGAAAAATTTGACAATTTTAGTAAATTATCCAATAATCTATCAACATAAGAAGACCTGACAGTGTCTGTGTTTGTAACAACCATGACAAATTTGCGGGGAGGTATGTAACTGGCTTTAATCATGATTTTTTCCTACAAAAACAATGGTGATTCGAATTAATGATGTACCTCATGTTCAGTCACACATCTCGGAGGTAGCTCTAAGAGAGGGGGGCATAATTCAAATATTCCGCCCAATGCATAAAACCTGTAACTTTAAAAAACGATAAAAATAAGTGCTTTATGAAATATTATCTTTAAAAAAAAAAAAAAAAAGAACAACATATACATCTTTCAAGAGTTTTGAAAAGCTAATTCTTCGACTGACTCATTCCAGTTCAAACAAAATCAAATAATGACTTACAGTAACAATTTCTAACATTTCTTGCCTAGATATGTAACCATTTCCATCCAGGTCATACATTGAAAAGGCCCATTTTAATTTTGCTTCTAATTTTCCTCGGGAAGTAACAGATAAAGCACATAGGAACTCTCGAAAATCTATTGTGCCGTCGCCGTTGGCGTCAAAAGTTCGAAACACGTGTTCAGCAAACTGAAAGAAGACGAATATGTAAATAAGGAATTAGTGAAGCTTCACAAAGAATATTCTAACAAATACACCGAACTCCACTCTTGCAATCTTTTTACAGTTAACTGTTACTTTTTATTTACATACTATCGTTATTCATCATTATTCATTACTTTTATTGCTGTTTATTAACTTGTTATTTATTACCAATATTTATTTTTCATGAAAATTTTATAAATTATTTTTTTCTAAATAGTTGGTTTTGTGAGCTATTTACCTAATGAACTGAGCTGATAGCACAGTTTTCTAGCAAGAAACCTTCTATACGTATTTTAAAGATATATTTACAATGCAGTGAGTAACTAATTAATGTGATTGGAAGAGGGGGGGGGGGTAGGAGGATATATTGTCCCAGAGAGGAAAATATTTGTAATTGTAACCAATAAATCATATGCAGCGCACTACCGCTGCCTAAGTAAAGCACAATGTGTTGTTATTTGTTGTTTTTTTTTTCTCCATACCTGGGCACATCGTATCGAAGGAGTTGTCGTAGAAACTTCGAAAAGGGTTCATTCGATTGAAAATTGGAGTCGCTAGTGCCCTTTTTAATAGTCAAAAGTGATTGGAGGGCAATTAGCCCCCCCCCCACGCCCGTCATTCCCCCAAACACATCCAATCAAAATTTTGAGATAGCCATTTTGTTCGGCGTAGTTGATTTCCAGATAGAAAATATCTTTTTGAGGAGGACACTCCCCACAACCCTCAGGGCAAGGGTTTTAAGTTATGCCCTGAGGGCATATAAGATCAATGTTGACAATGTACAGTTTATTATTTTCTTTTCTTTAAAGCAGGGCACTTCATATAGAAGGGGTTGTCGTAGAGACTTCAAAAGGGGCTCATTCGATTAGAAATCGAAAGTTCTAGTGCCCTTTTTAATAGTCGAAAGTGATTGGAGGGCAACTAGCCCCCCCCCTCACGCCCATCATTCCCCCAAACACATCCAATCAAAATTGTGAGATAGCCAGTTTGTTCAGCGTAATTGATTTCAAGATAGAAAGAAAATATATTCTTGAGGAGGACACTCCCCCACAACCCTCAGGACAAGGGTTTTAAGTTAGGCCCTGGGGGCATATAAGGTTTTTATTGAAGGCGTTGTCGTAGAAACTTCAAAACAGAATCATTCGATTGAAATTCAAAGGGCTAGTGCCCTTTTTAATAGTCAAAAATGATTGGGGGGCAACTACCCCCCCCCCACGCCCATCATTCCCCAAAACACATCAACCAAAATTTTGAAATAGCCATCTGGTTCAGCGTAATTGATTTCAAGATAGAAAATGTGTTTTTGAGGAGGACACTCCCCACAACCCTCAGGGCAAGGGTCTTAAGTTAAGCCCTGGGGGAATATAAGGCTTTTATAGAAGGCGTTGTCGTAGAAACTTCAAAATAGGCTCATTCGATTGGAAATTCAAAGGGCTAGTGCCCTTTTTAATAGTCGAAAGTGATTGAAGGGCAACTAGCCCCCCCCACGCCCATCATTCCCCCAAACACATCCAATCAAAATTTTGAGATAGGCCTTTTGTCAGCGTAGCTGATTTCCAGATAGAAAATATCTTTTTGAGGAGGAGACTCCCCCAAAACCCTCGGGGCAAGGGTTTTAAGTTATGCCCTGGGGGCATATAAGTTTTTTTTATAGAAGGCGTTGCCGTAAAAACTTCAAAACAGGCTCATTCGATTGAAAATTCAAAAGGCGTTTCCCCTTTTTAATAGTCAAAAGTGATTGGAGGGCAACTAGCCCCTCCCACGCCCATCATTCCCCCAAACACATCCAATCAAAATTGTGAGATTGCCATTTTGTTCAGCGTAGTTGATTTCCAGATAGAGAATATGTTTTTGAGGAGTACACTCCCCCGCAAACCTCAGGACAAAGGTTTTAAGTTACGCCCTGGAGGCATATAAGGTTTTTATAGAAGGCGTTGTTGTAGAAACTTCAAAACAGGCTCATTCGTTTGGAAATTCAAAGGGCTAGTGCCCTGTTCAAAAGTCGAAAGGGATCGGAGGGCAACTAGCCCCCCCCCCCCCACGCCCATCATTCCCCCAAACACTTTCAATCAAAATTTTGAGATAGCCATTTTGTTCAGCGTAGTTGATTTTCAGATAGAAAATATGTTTTTGAGGAGGAAACTCCCCCACAGCACTCAGGGCAAAGGTTTTAAGTTATGCCCTGGGGGTATATAAGGTTTTTATAGAAGGCGTTGTCGTAGAAACTTCAAAACAGGTTCATTCAATTGGGAATTCAAAGGACTAGTGCCCTTTTTAATAATTGAAACTGATTGGAGGGCAACTAGCCCCCGACGCCCATCATTCCCCCAAACACATCCAATCAGAATTTTGAGATAGCCATTTTGCTTGAGATAGCCATTAGGAGGACACTCCCCCAGAGGACACTCCCCCACAAACCTCAGGGCAAGGGTTTTAAGTTATGCCCTGGGGGCATATAAGGATTTATAAGAAGGCGTTGTCGTAGAAACTTCAAAACAGGCTCATTTGATTGTAAATTCAAAGGGCTAGTTCCCTTCTTAATAGTCGAAAGTGATTGGAGGGGAACTAGCCCCTCCCCCACGCCCATCATTCCCCAAACACATCCAATCAAAATTTTGATATAGCCATTTTGTTCAGCGTAGTTGATTTCGATAGAAGTAGTTTTTTATAGAAGGCGATACCGTAAAAACTTCAAAACAGGCTCATTCGATTGAAAATTCAAAAGGCGTTTCCCCTTTTTAAATAGTCAAAAGTGATTGGAGGGCAACTAGCCCCTCCCACGCCCATCATTCCCCCCAAACACATCCAATCAAAATTGTGAGATTGCCATTTTGTTCAGCGTAGTTGATTTCCAGATAGAGAATATGTTTTTGAGGAGTACACTCCCCCGCAAACCTCAGGACAAAGGTTTTAAGTTACGCCCTGGAGGCATATAAGGTTTTTATAGAAGGCGTTGTTGTAGAAACTTCAAAACAGGCTCATTCGTTTGGAAATTCAAAGGGCTAGTGCCCTGTTCAAAAGTCGAAAGGGATCGGAGGGCAACTAGCCCCCCCCCCCACGCCCATCATTCCCCCAAACACTTTCAATCAAAATTTTGAGATAGCCATTTTGTTCAGCGTAGTTGATTTTCAGATAGAAAATATGTTTTTGAGGAGGAAACTCCCCCACAGCACTCAGGGCAAAGGTTTTAAGTTATGCCCTGGGGGTATATAAGGTTTTTATAGAAGGCGTTTGTCGTAGAAACTTCAAAACAGGTTCATTCAATTGGGAATTCAAAGGACTAGTGCCCTTTTTAATAATTGAAACTGATTGGAGGGCAACTAGCCCCCGACGCCCATCATTCCCCCAAACACATCCAATCAGATTTTGAGATAGCCATTTTGTTTGAGATAGCCATTAGGAGGACACTCCCCCAGAGGACACTCCCCCACAAACCTCAGGGCAAGGGTTTTAAGTTATGCCCTGGGGGCATATAAGGATTTATAAGAAGGCGTTGTCGTAGAAACTTCAAAACAGGCTCATTTGATTGTAAATTCAAAGGGCTAGTTCCCTTCTTAATAGTCGAAAGTGATTGGAGGGGAACTAGCCCCTCCCCCACGCCCATCATTCCCCCAAACACATCCAATCAAAATTTTGATATAGCCATTTTGTTCAGCGTAGTTGATTTCCAGATAGAAAATATGTTTTTGAGGAGAACACTCCCCAACAACCCTCAGGGCAAGGGTTTTAAGTTATGTCCTGGGGGTATATAAGGTTTTTATAGAAGGCGTTGTCATAGAAATTTCAAAAGGGGCTCATCTGATTTGAAATTCATAGGGCTAGTGCCCTTTCTGATAGTCGAAACTGATTGGAGGGCAACTAGCCCCCCCATGTCCATCATTCACCCAAACACATCCAATCAAAATTTTAGATAGCCATTTCGCTTAGCGTAGTTGATTTCCAGATAGAAAATATGTTTTTTGAGAAGGACACTCCCCCACAACTCTCAGGGCAAGGATTTTAAGTTATGCCCTTGGCACATATAAGGTTTTTATAGAAGTCGTTGTCGTAGAAACTTCAGAAAAGGGCTCATTCGATTAGAAATTCAAAGGCTAGTGCCCTTTTAATAGTCGAGAGTGATTAGTAATATTTTTTGTTGTTGTTGTTGTTTAGACCAGGGCACTTCGTATCGAAGGAGTTGTCGTGGGAACTTCGAAAGGGGCTCATTCGATTTAAAAATAGAAAGGGTTGATGCCATTTTTAATAGTCGAAAGTGATTGGAGGGCAACTAATCCCCCTTCCACTCCCACCCTCCAATTGGCCCATTATGTTTAAAAGGTAAATGTTGCCTTAAGATTAAATCAAAATGCACTGTGATAATGCTAATTCCCAATAAGGCATCTCAGCAGTATCCCAAGAACGACTGAGGGTATTATGTTCAAACTTTCGAGGCTACTTCTGCTCTTAAAATTTAACCAAATCAAAATAATGTCAATATAAAACGAACAGAAATTAATTAAAAAAAAAACTTTTTCCACAAATAAGTTTTTCAAAGAAAAGTAAAGAACTCCATTAAACAAAAAATGAGCAAAAATAAAATCAAATAATCTACCAAGCTCGAAACTACCACAAATCAGCATCGATAAATAAATGAAACCCAAAACAAACAGAAATAACAATAAATAACCGAGTCAAAATTTGCACTTTACCGAAAAAATACAAATGAATGTGCATTGTCAGTTTAATATTAGTCCAGGAAGTGTGTGAAAAAAAAAGGGCCTAACCCGGAACAAATTGCAATAGAAATGATTCTTTGACTACCCGACTCGGAAAAATGTGCTGATTCCGAATATACAAAGTTTGCTCATCTAGCTGTTTCACATATACGTTTTTTTTGGGGTTGAGGTAAATAACGAGGAGGAGAAATATGTCTTTTGCAGAAATGCGTAGAACCACGAAAAACAATATGCATTTAGGGGTAATAAAGTACGCTGAATCTGAAAATGATCTCTAACTGCAAGGATAAACAACGGTTATCAATATTAAAGGAGAAGTATGCGGGAGGAGTGTGAATTTTCTCATCTAGTGTTAAACCACGCTGAATCTGAAAGAAACCGGTCTTAAAATGTAGAATGACAACTATCACCCATTTTTGATGGTTTAATTAACGATTAAAGCATTCTCAACTTTTTCAGTTATATAATATACAAATTTGATAAAAAAAAACGAAATATCAGTATTCATAATCTCTTCGTTATCTTCGAGATCATCAACTCCGAGAAACTCAGTTGTAACACAGTTCGCACAACTTGTTCCCTTGTAAGCTCCATATGCCCAGGTGCATTTCATGCCATTTCTTTTGCAAGTGCATCGCATATTTGAGCAGTCGGTTTTGCAGTTACAGCGAAAAACTGCAAGGAGAGAGTTGGGGGCAGCGGGGAGTTCACCAAAAATAGGGCGATATAATCCATTCTGAAATACCCAACCGAACTGGCCAGGGTCGAGATTACATCCCAGGGTTTCCCACGATTCAACTTGCAAATAAACTCGAAATGAGTGGAAGCTGCAAGCATCACTGGTGGGAGGGAGAACTTTAGACTCAACATACGGAGCAGATGCTGTAACTTTCTCGATGAATTTGAGATGACGCAACTGATTGAGGGTTGAAATTGAGCCTGGACACTTAAACAAAAGCATCATTGCTTTCTCCCCAGCTGCTGAAATGTCGTGCTTGGTGGATAGTGGGTCCATACAAACTTTAGCGGATTCGTAAAACTCGTTGTTTTTTATCAGAAGCTGTAGTCCCGCTGACTTCCCAATGCCATAGACACGAGAAGTTGAATCGCACCCAATGAAGGCGTGGACATACAGGATTGTGCCGCATATACGAGATCCAAGTTTGAGTTTCGTTGCATTTATATCCCAAATTCTATTCTTTGAGATTTCAGCTCGAGGTTCAGAGTAAAAGTAGATCGCTTGGCTATCTGTCTGTGCGTGATAACAGAGGAGTATAAGCAGATCTGTTTCGTCTCCAACCAGGACAATAGGCATAAGAGAAGCAGATCGAACTGCGGTTAGAACAATGAGAAGATCAGCATCCCCTTCTGCTTGGTATACCTGACACCCAGCTTTGGTCAGGTACTCACTGGTCATGGCTATGATTGCTTGTTTATTCTTGAAGTTGCTTAGGAACACTTCTTTCTTTGTAGAACAGACCATATTCCTGCTAAAATTGATCTGCGGGCACGATCGTTTCCCTTTCCGTCTCAAATGGGTGATGTCTTTGATTGAAGGTGCTTGGTCGTATCCGTCGAAAACCGACGACGTCCTTTGCGTCCCTTATTTCCGTGCAACGTACTTCTGGCAGATACTATCATAAGTTGAGTTTTTTTCCCAAGGAATTCGCTGAAGCAGTGCCCCACCATCGAGAACTATATGCTTGTTACTGAAATCTTTGACGAAGTCTTCAGTTTTTGGCTGCTGCTCTGCAACTAGACGCCACATCGCATCGGCGAGGGCAGGCTTATCGGCTGTTCGTGGAAGTACGTTTGCTTCAAAAAGTGACAGAGGCGGTGAAGACAATTCATACTTAAAGTATGACTCCAAATCATCTTCGCTATTTTCAGCAACTGTCACCAGCCGCTGAAACATGAATGCTGGATCAACGGCAACTGACTGTCCGTCAATAACTGGTGCAGCTTTATTAGCAAGCGTTACGGCCACAGACTTTTTCTTGAATGTGTGCGTGTTGACGTTTTCCCCTGTCATGCTATCCATGATTTCTTGTCCGACGGATCTAGCTGTGTAGACGTTGACTTTTTCATCAGCCGTAACTCCAGAGGTACTGTTTCGCAAGCTCGGGTCTTCTGAGAAAGGAATATTCTCAGCAAGAAAGCAAGGAGCTTGCTAGTGTCATGGTTGTCGCGTTCAATCCTCGACTCTCTAACTTCTTTGTGCTGTTCGCTCGTCTCGTATTGGACCTTAGCAAAAGTTTGCATTGACGAATTAATTGCACTACAAGTTGGTACTGAGAGTAACCAAGTCAGCCTCTGCAACTCACTCATGCCGCTTCCCCTTGTAAGACCACCGTTAGTTTTCAACGAGCGCATGAGGACCTGCTCAATGACCAGATCTGACGACAGGCCCGCCCAAAATTTTTCGGATCTGCGGATAACATGGCTCCCGTTCTGAAAATTGTCAAACACGTCGGGATTGGTAGTTTCCAGCTGTTTCATATTTTGCAGGTACACCCTGGCAGACTTCGCACATAGGAAGTGGTTGGACACTGCGAAATACGGCAACATAGCTTCAACTGCCTGAAGGTGAAGATCCCAGTTCCCCGTACGCTCTGCTTGGATGAACTTCTTCAGTATGTCTATTATTTCCATATATTGTATCCACAGTTTCGCCGTACGCGACTTTTCCGAAAGTGACTGTTTAAGAGAAGAAAATTTCTTGGCAAATTCTGCCAGGGACAGATTCTCCTCTATACTTCGCATGTGTCTGTGTGACCTTCCAATGCAGCAAGATAAACAGTGAAGAACTCCATAAGCTCGTCGGAGGCACTGAATATTTTTTCCGTGTCTGCTGAATCAGCGCCATCTTCAGTGCCGTAAAGTTCAGTGAAGAGAAGTGTGTTCAGTGCCCCAGTCAGTGAGTATGTGTCCTCGTATAGCTTGGAATAAGCTTTCCCAGAAATTATTTGTAGAACAGTATTTGGTGCATATATTATTTCCAACGTGTCTTGAAGTCCAGAGCCTTCCATAATCTGTCCAACAGTCCCAATGTAACTCATGAGTGTGTGGAAGCCACCCAGCCGCAGGACGATTTTTTTTATAGGACTTGCATCCATCTCGGCAGCAATAATGGTAAGAGCTTTCCAGTAGAGTGGCTGATCGAAGGTCAGTACTGGAGTCGCACCGTATCTGGAACACTACTCGCAAACGAAGCTGAGTGTGGAGTAGATACAAATGGGATCACTTGGGCGCATATCTATCACGGGCATGAAGAGGCTTTTCCTGTGGAAGAGACTGACTGCGTATCAACATACAGCTCGCTCATAGCTCCCTGCCAGCTAGGCAAGGGTGCAGGAAAAAGTCTTGACGTCTTCCATAGCAAGTCGCAATATTTTGAGGGATCCAGAATCGAAGCTCGTGGTAGCGGATCGTACAGAAGGTTAGGTTGTCCTAGTGTCTGTCTGAGATACTTAATGGGAATTCGGTTCGGTTCAGTTATCTGCCTTGACGTAACAAACTTTCTCCTCTCAAGTGCTGTTGAAGACCTCAACAGTGGCGTCACAGAAACAATTATGCCCATGCCGTGAAAAGTGCCGTTACCATCAAGGGTTCGGACGTTTTGGTCGACGTTATCAGCTATGTGCTGCATTGCAAAAAGTTCCTTCCAGTCCTTCTATGTTTATGCTGTTAGAAACCGCAGCGTTACGCTCGAAGAGCTTCGTCTCGTAATATGATGAGCTGAAACCCATAGCACTGAGCATGTCAATTAGAAAGCGGCTGCCAAACTGATGATGCAACTGGACAGCTAATCCAATCTGAAGAGGTGGTTTGATTGCCTTTGGCTGACAGGCTTGTAACATGCACTGACCTATTGACGCAACCTTCCTGTCTGTTTTGTCTCCTACGAACAGAGTGTTGAGAAAAAGCCGCAAAGATGAGGGTAGGTATTCGAGGTTGTCTGTTATCTCCCCGAGGTTTTCAGAATTGGGATACACATCCATTTGTTGTTTAATACCTTTGGCATCACTTTTGATTATAGCTGCTGCAGCTCGGACGATAGCTTCCTTCTCCAGTTCCACGTCGACATTTTCTGGCTTTAAGTAATACTCGTGGAGAATGGCATGAGCTGTGGCTCTTAGCATAATGACGTTCTGTTTGCCGTTTATCTCTGCAAATACTGCGCTTTCACCAAATCTCTCTCGCATCTTCTTTTTCATGTATCTTTCACTATATCCAGAATCCTGTGAATCGCCCAGGAGCTCGTCGTTCATCATACTAACAATATCATTCAGTGTTAGTTGCTCATCATCGTTAGCCTGGGAAAACTCGACAACTTTCTCGAACGCCTCGTTCTGATTCAAGTTCTGTGGTCGACCAGATTTTCGTTTTCCAGACTGTGAAGGAATTCCGCTATACTTGTTGGGGATATTACTTTCCGTTAGAAAGTTTGAGTAGCAGGATTTGTGGTAAACTACATCAGCAGCGTGTAGATCGACAGTGGCAGCAAGAATTCTAGTCATCACTGCTCCTGACCAGTCATCATCTCTCTTTCCACAAACCTCTCTTAGTGTATTTTCAAAGTTTCTCGTTCTAACCTTGAAACTGTCTTCCTTCTTCTTCATTCTGTCAAAGGCAACTGGCGTAGAGCAAAAGAGACAATCGGATTTGAAGTTGAAGTTTCCAGATAAACGGGAAGATTCTCGCCTCTGACTTTGTTTCACCTGCGACAACGATGACAAGTACTGTTCAATAGATTTCTTGTTTGTGAAGCTAGACCTGCATGACTTATGGACAAGATCCCCAATAACTGCTGTGACATCTTCACGCTTCCTTGATCGACTAGCTTCATTCACCGAGTCTGCACCCCTTCTCTCCCAAAACGACCTTTCCCGACTCTTCCACTATTTCTTCTTTGCAAATGATACAATTCATATCGGCAATTTAAATTTTAAGAGTAGTTATCCATACATTCATCGTTCAACCTAAAAAGATATAGCTAAATTTAAACTGGTTCAATGTTTCTAAGATCGAGAGAGAGAGAGAGAGAGAGAGAGAGAGAGAGAGAGAGAGAGAGAGAGAGAGAGAGAGAGAGAGAGAGAGAGGAGAGAGAGAGAGAGGGAGAGAGAGAGAGAGAGAGAGAGAGAGAGAGAGAGAGAGAGAGAGAGAGAGAGAGAGAGAGAGAGGGAGAGAGGGAGAGGGAGGAGAGAGAGAGAGAGAGAGAGAGGGAGAGAGAGAGAGAGAGAGAGAGAGAGAGAGAGAGGATAGAGAGAGAGAGAGAGAGAGAGAGAGAAGAGAGAGAGAGAGAGAGAGAGAGAGAGAGAGAGACGAGAGAGAGAGAGAGAGAGAGAGAGAGAGAGAGAGAGAGAGAGAGAGAGAGAGAGAGAGAGAGAGAGAGAGAGAGAGAGAGAGAGGAGAGAGGGCGTGTTTGATCAGCAGGGTCAGCCAAACTAAAACGCCATAAGCCATAGGAAACGAAAATAAACCAGAACAGCAATTCCAAGATTATTGCGGCTTTAGAAACTGATTATCATCAAGCATTTTCAAAAGCGCCGTTTTACCAACTTCGACGAACGGGAATTAAAAGTCACCACCGGGCAAGGGCCTTGCCCACTGGGACTGCAAGGTCTCTAAAATAGAATCCATCACAACGGGCATTCAAAGGGCTTTATCATATTTTTTTCTATACCAAAATGTTTTATTACAAATCAGCAAAAACTCTTGCAGTTTTTACTCTGACCTTACTATGCTGTAATCTGCTATCATAAATAAAAAACCCGATTTTTTTACCTTTTTTGAAAAACATGAAACAGCAGAACTTCACCATCAGCAAAACAACTCTCACTGACTGAACGCAACTTTGACCTGTTATCCATTAATCGACTGGCCATATAAGGCAAAACACGATGGAACAGGTTTTATCACTGTAATGATAGATTTAGAATCGCCCGAAGGATTTTTACATTCTGGGATTGTTAGGTCCCGTCAGTCGCAAAAGGGTTATGAAACTGATGGAATATTTAGATGAAAGTTGTAATTTTACATTCAAATAAAGGTGATTTTCATAATCACGATGATCTAGTACCCTATTTTAGACATTAATTTCGTTATTGTACGCCTTTATATGAAACATGAATTTTACATCCTCAAAATCAACATCAACCTCAAAAACATAATTTTTAGTAGTTTGCTATATATTCGTCGTTCAACCTAAAAAGATAAATGAAAGTTTTAATTTTACGTTCAAATAAAGGTGATTTTCATACTCACCGTGATCTAGTAACCTATTCTAGACATCAATTCTGTTGTTGTGCGCCTTTATATGGAAACACGAATTTCACCTCCTCAAAATCAACCTCAACCTCAAAAAAAACATATTTGTGAAACAGCTAGATGAGCAAACTTTGCATATTTGGAATCAGCGCATTTTTCTGAGTCGGGTAGTGAAAGAATCATTTCTATTACAATTTGTTCCCGGTCAAACCGTTCCCTTCCTCGACTATATACATATACCGATATTTAGTAATCAAAATGTTAAAATTATTTGATTTATTAAAGTTATAAAAGTAAAAACATTTATATTTTTTTCAGTAAAGTGCAAATTTTGTTCTGGCCTTGGGAAGGCATAGGGGTTTTGCGCCCAACTTATGTTAATTTCTGCTCGTTTGAGTTTGACTCGGTTATTTATTGTAATTTCTGTTAGTTTTGGGTTTCATTTATTTATCGATGCTGATTTGTGGTAGTTTCGAGCTTGGCAGATTATTTGATTTTATTTTTGCTCATTTTTTGTTCAATGGAGTTCTTTACTTTTCTTGAATAACTTATTTTGTGGAAACAGTTTTTTTTTTTTAATTAATTAACTAATAAAGGTCAAAAGCAGTTTCTAACATTTATTTTGCCGTCACCGTTGGCGTCAAAATTTCAAATACGTGTTCAGCAAGCTCAAAAAAAGAAAATCAAAAGGACGTAGCTAAAGAAATAATGTAGCTTCACAGCAACTTTTGTAACAAGCAAATCTAAGTCCAGTCTTTCTAAATTTGTATTCTACTGTTTATTCTCTGTTTTCATCGAGTTTTCTTTGTGTATTGCGCAATTTAGTGCATTGTTCATGATATTTGTAGTGTTCTATTAATGCATTAAAAGGCACAAACAAGCTAAGCTTCATGGCCCAAGTAACCGCTTAATGCTTGTAAAAGTAGATTCTTTCGGTATGGATAAAATGACTTATTTTTTATTCAAAAATGAGTGGACATGCAAGTTTTTTGTAATACATTATTATTTTCAATAGTACTTTTCAGTTATTTTTTAAGAAAAATTTAACCAATGTATTATTTTTCATAAAGATTAGTTTTGTGTGTGTTGTAAACATGAGCTTAAAGCTGATAGTACAGTTTTCCAGTAAGAAAACCTCTTTTCATATTTTAAAGATCATAATTACCATGTAATGAGCAACTAATTCAGGACTGGTAAGGGGGAGGGGGCTAGGAGAATAGATTGTTGTAGAGAGAGAAAAATTCCTACTCATTTAGTCAATTAAGAAACAGATAAGACTCAGAAACATTTTCTAAAATTGATTGATTGATTTTCTAAAACTGTCGGCGTCAAATGTTCGAGTATGTCTTTAACAAACTGAAATTAAGGAGAAAAAAGAAATTATAGAATTAAAGCAATAATATAGCCAAGCATTACCTGTTCAAACACATAGACATGCTTTATAGTAAGTTATTCAGAACTGAATAGTTATGCATTTTTTTTTCTACTACCAATTGTAGTTTTTAACAATTTTTCTTTTGATTAATAGTTTTAAGATGGAATGATATAGCACTGTATTAACTAGCCAAAGGGAGGAAAATCTAAAAAAAAAACAAAAAAAAAAAAAAAACAATGGGTCTATGGGCAGTAGAAAGAAAAGGAAAAACGACAAACGCGACGAATATTCCGCCTGTATAAAACTAGGCGTCTTCAGCTCTAAAAATAGAAATAATCAAGACATAACGAATTAAAAGAGAAAAGAGAAAATCTATAAGTAATCTACGAAATTTAAAATTAAAATCAATTGAAAATCAACCAATTACAATCAATAAAAAACAAACAAACCAATATATATATATATATATATATATATATATATATATATATATATATATATATATATATATATATATATATATATATATATATATATATATATATATATATATATATATATATATATATATATATATATATTATAAATATATATATATATATATATATATATATATATATATATATATATATATATATATATATATAAATATATATATATATATATATATATATATATATATATATATATATATATATATATATATATATATATATATATATATATATATATATATATATATAGCGTAGGTATAAATAATTTGAGTAACTCTCATGAACGCACAAAAGCAATTTTGACCCAACAAACCCTTCTGGCTATTGCTCTGAAGACATGAGTTTTCCCTCCCCCTCTTCAGACTAAACCCGGGAGCCCCTAAAGGTGGAGCTAGAACACAACATCTTACTTCCCACCAAATTTCCTTCAGATCCATCAACGGTAATAAATGTTCTTATTTCAAGAATTTAGGAACCCCCTACAAGCACCAAAAGATGGTGTCCAAAGGATGGCTTGGACACCTGTTTCAAATGCCCCTGAACTTACCCGCAAAGACGATGTTTGACTTTGACCCTATGAAAGCCGGTTGAAGGCGACCTCGCGGCTGACCAAAGAAACGATGGTCCGACAGCCTGTCCGAGTTCCTGGCGATGGCAAAGATCAGATCAAGCGAAGCGTAAACGCTCGCAATGGACCGAGAAGCAGACGGAGGAAGCGGACGTCACTTTCTACACCAAGCCGCGCCCGACAGGAGACCTAGTAAGTACTAGCACACCAGCACAGAGGTTGGAATGAGAACAAACCACCAAATAGCAAATCTAGGACACTTAACTCCGTCCTAAGGTTGGATTGGATTTTAATCAATCAAATAGGCTCAACTGCGACATTAACTCTTACTCCCCACCAAGTTTCGCTAATAGCCAATAACCCCTTCCAGTATATTTTTTGACAACAAAAATTGAGGAGCCCGAGTGGTTAGCACGCTAGTCTTGAAGTCCTTTGTCCGTAAGGGCAGGGGTTCGAGTCCAAGTGTCGTTTGTTATTTGGTTTGGAACGGGGGTCAGTGGCGTGATTCTGTAATCTCAACCAGAGTCAACCCAGCTCTAAATGGGTACCTGGAGAAATCTGGGGAAGGTAAACAGAAAGGGTGTGCAAAAGCAAGGGATGGATGGTCACCAGTCCACCATTGTACTTTCTAGCTTAAGGGACATGAAGCGGAGATCAGCATCGCCGGTAGGGACTGTAAAGTTCAACGCCGTATTTTTACCTTCTTAACCTTACACCTTTCGTATACATCAGATTAGGTACTAACTCTCAAGAACATAGCTAGAGCACTTACTCATATTTCCAACAGGTTTGTTTGAGATCATAAAATCCGTTCGGGTAAATCTTGTGAATACCACTTTTCGAACCCATGCCCCACAAAAGTCAAAATGAATAAGGACTCCCAAAAGGCCCAACTATGAAGTTTACTCTTACTTCCGACTAAGTTCGACTGAGACCCAATAGCCTCTTCTGCTAGGAGCCAAGATGAAAAGAATTTAAGGGTCCACTTCCTCTAAAAAAGGTTGCATCCGGTCTGAATCCACGAAAGGCATTACTACGACGCTGGATCTTATTTTCCACACACACTTTGATCAATATTGGCTATTTTTCTGGTGCATATCCCAATGACATGAATAATATATAACCCCTCAAAGAGGATAGATTAGGCCCTGGCACCCAGCAAGCTAGACTGGAATCTTTACCGTTACTCCCAAAAATTTGAGGAAGGTTTGATATATATTATGCTAGACATTTTGATGACTAGAATTCAGAGACCCTTCCTCCTTTTTTTGATGTCAAATTGTGTCTGGACAACCCACTGGTGCAACTAGGACACTATCTTTTACTTCTTATGAAGTTTGGTTGAGATCAGACAACTCCTTTTTATCGACTTGGAAATGAAAAGATTCTGATGACCCCCGTCCCTTCACCCCACCTGGGTCAGACACTTGATCAGAGGGCACATGTATATTAGTCTACTTCTTGACTCGAGCCTAAAATTTTCTTAACATGTTGGATTCGCACCTTCAGGACCAGGAAATTCAGGTTTGGCTTACTGGTGTTTAAAAGCCATGTACTCCAAGATTTTATAAGGAGATTAAGACAGTGTATAGAGAGGAGTTTACTTGAGACTGAACCTACCGTAGAGGGCACTGAAGTGTTGGTTGCGGGTACAAGCAAATTGTGTGCCATTGCATAGGGGACATTGGGATGCTTATGATGAATATGGCCCAGGAGGTAGGTGTGCTTGCCCCCTTTGTGGGGAATATGGGGATGACCTGGAACATTTTCTGAGTAATTGCCAAAGTTTGGAGAATTTAAGGAATAGCTTTTTTCGGGGGGGGGGGGGGGCACCCAGGCATCTTGGAGACCTCTTCTGGGAGCTAATTATTGCGGTGGAAAGTTTTATAGAGAATGTTTTAGAAGCACGGAAGTTATAATTTCAAAGTGTTATTGTTTGATATGTTCAATTTTTATATTTTTTCCGACCTTTTTTTTGTGTTTGATTTCTCGAAAAGGCAAAAATTTCTATCAAATCAATGATTTCTCGAAAAGGCAAAATACTCAAATTTAGGATTTCCATTTTACCCTTCCCAGAATTACTTTCTAGAAGTCCATAAGAAATAGTTTTATGCCCTAACCGTTCCCAGAATTAAAGAATACCAAAGAATTTTACTTCCAGCGGTAGGACAGTTTTGTTTTGCTTCTTATTTACAATATTTGGTACACTAGAATTTTTTTTTTTTGGGGGGGGGATTCCCGATTCTATATAAAAAAAAAATTCAATTTTCAAGCTCTTACCAACAGAGAGCTGCAGACAACTGATCACGATATAAATACAAAAACAAAAAATTACATGGTGTTTTCTTCACCAACTGGTGGTGTTGCCCCACAACATAAATAAGTGCGACAAAAGAACTGAAGGTATCACGAAAAATTTTTATGCTGATTTCAAATATATAAGTTTCATCAAGTTTAGTCCTACCCATCAAAAGCTACGCGCCTGAGAAAATTTGACTGATTTTCAAAAAAAGGGGGAAAGACCCCCTAAAAGTTATAGAACCTTAATGAAAAACACACCATCATATTCAGTGTATCAGATAACCCTACTGTAGAGGTATCAATCTCCTATCTACAAAAATGTGGAATTTTGCCAGAAGAAAGATCAAGAATGCGTGTTTTTTTTTTTTTTTTTTTTTTTTTTTTTTTTTTTTTTTTTTTTTTTTTTTTTTTTTTTTTTTTTTTTTTTTCTAGTGCCCTTTTTAAGTGACCAGAAAAACGGAGGGCAACTAGGCCCCCTCCTACGCTCAATTTTTTCCCAAAGTCACCCGATCAAAAATTTGAGATAGCCATTTTGTTCAGCATGGTCGAAAATATGATAACTATGTCCTTTAGGATGACTTAATCCCCCAAAGTACCTGGGGGAGGGCTGAAAAATTATGAACTTTACCCAATGTTAACAAATAGTATTGGTTATTGGGAAGTCTACAGACGTTTTCAGGGGGAACTTTTTCTGGTAGTGGGGGGGAAGGGTGGGTGGGTCAGGGGTTATGTGGGAGGATCTTTCCATAAAGGAAGTTTCCATGGGGGAAGGGGCATTGCTATGAAGGGGGCGCCGGATTTCCCAGCATTATTTAAAAAAAAGATCAGAAAATTAAATAAAAAAAAAAACAAGTTTTTCAACTGAAAGTAAGAAGCAACATCAAAACTTAAAACGAACAGAAAATATTACGTATATGATTGGGTTCACCCCCTAATCAATACCTTGCTCTTTAAGCCAAAGATTTTTTTGTACTTTCATAAGAGCTATTTATTCTAAATAACGGCCTTTGTGATTAAGGGGTCATTTTTAAAGAATTGGAACAAAATTCAAACTTTAGCTTAAAGAGCGAGGTATTGACTAGGGGGCGAACCCCTAATATACGTATTAAAAATATATGAATATAGAAGTTCGTTACGTAAGTAAATTCGTAAGTTACGTATATTTATTACTAATAAAAACGTTCGTAAATAAAATTAAACAAGTTTCGAGAAAGCCAATTAATCAAATAAAAGTAAAATTAATATCCAAATTTTTGTTTGAATCATTAATGTACGGTGAGCCAAAATAAACCCCGCATTAATTCAAAAACGTTCCAAAAAACTAAATAAAAAAAACAAGTTTTTTTAACTGAAAGTAAGGAACGACGTTAAAACTTAAAATGAAACAGAAAATTATTCCGCATATAAAGGGGCTGTCCCCCGCAACGCCTTACTCTTTACGCTAAAGTTTGACTTTCTCACAACTCTATTTTTTTTAAACAATAAAAAACTTTAGCGTAAAGAGCGAGGCGTTGAGGAGGGGACAGCCCCTTTCATATACGGAATAATTTCTGTTCGAAAGTTTTAACGTCGTTCCTTACTTTCAGCTAAAAAAAAACTTGTTTTTTTTTATTTAATCACTTGCAAGAAGTAGAAACACTAAAAGAAGCATTAACAAGAAGTTGAAAAGTAAGCATTTCTTGCGCAACTTTATCAACAGCTATCGGCAAAGTCACATCTTAGGGAGTCCTTTCTTTCCACAAAAGAGTCATTTTGTTGCAAAATACATTCTGCTTTAAATTGTGAAAAAAATATATATATAAAGCAACACGCACCGGTATTAAGTCTACTGAGTTCTTTGTTACAATTCTTTTTTTGTTTTGAGTGTATGAGGTACAGAATGGAATCAGAGCAGGAGCCATTCTACGCCAGGAGCCAATAACGTTGGATCAGCTTTTAACCAGAACGTTGACGACGTCTGAACGCAGAGAAACAAACTGTATGCTAGTAAAAAATATTGTGACTCAAAAACTTTGTTTTTATTTTTACAGGCTTAATATTCCTAAAAAGTTTTAAAAAATTCAGGTTTTAAAAAACTGTAGAGCTACATGTCTCTCCAGATATTGCATTTCCTTTCTAATCTAGAATTGGCGTTCAGCCCTAGTTATCCCGTTCGAGGCACTATCCATTCTATTAAATGGAAGTTCATAAAATAATTATTTTCCCATACGTGCAAATCAGTTTAAAATACTTCGCACAAGCTTCTCCATCCCAAACTTTCTTCTGGATAAATGTTTCCAAAGTCCCTCTTATTGTCTCCTATATGTCCAAGATATTCCAGATTCCGATTGGAAGTCCTATTTTTCTGCTGAGTTTTCTATGCCAGGTGCTTCCTGTCGATCAAATACAAAGAAAATTTAATTGTTTTCTATCTAGTTGTCCTCTTGACATTTTTGTTTCTCAGTTGATTTCCGTAGTGCGACTAACCCGACGCCTAAAACGTATGAAGTCCTCCGGCATTGACGGAGTAAGGGCCCTTCACATTATTCATGCTAGTGAGCTATTGGTAAACCATATCGCTCTTCTCATACAGATGATTACTGTCCAAGGAGTTGTGTCTTCTTCCTTCCCAATTGGAGATCTTACCCCAAATTTTGAAAAAAAAAAGCAAACTCACCACTAAACGCTTATAATTCCACTCCATAACAGTTGCTACCGCGTTTTACAAGCTTTTTCATTGAACTTATGGATGTGCAGTGTTATGTCCCATCCTCTCAGAACAAATTTCAACCTCGTCTCACCTATTCTCACGTTTTGTCTGCCACCGCAAACGCATAGATTGACGATGATGCGGCTGGTGAAAGTCCCGTGCTAGTAGGTCACGATATGCGTAAAACAGTAGACTCTCTGATTCAGGTCGCTATGTCATTTCATGCTGAAAAAAGCGGCGTGAACCATTCCTATATCAAAGCTCTTCGGGAAATGTTTCATCTTAAAGGTAGGACGATTCACTCTTCACCTAAATCTGATGGCCCTCAAGTGTTTCACGCTGCTTCTCACCATATATCGACTCTTGATATTTTTGTTGACGTTGAGACTCATTCTTCAACAATGGAGTTCTTGACGGGCAGTCAGCTGCCCTTATCTTTCATTCTTGCTGATCTTAGTTTTTCCCTCATCTGCTATGCATACAAAATTCAGAACTTGAGTCGTACTATCCAGCGCATTAGAAGGTTTTACATCCCTACAATCTGGGCAGCCTATACGAAGCTCTGCCTCGAGTTCAATGCCCAGAAGTTTGAAGTTGCTTTCTCCAAATGGAAGCAAGTATCACCAGCGGATATGCTCTCGAGAACAGCAGGATCAATCTAGCTGATCACATTAATTGTCATTAGTTTACATAAATAGTCACATTAATTATCATTAATTTTCCAATTGGTTCGTTGATAAAGCTTACACGACAGCGTTTAAGAGCTCACATTGAACACAAAGCCGTACTAACATAGGCATCTTTTGCCACAAATGAGGCACGCTTCAACCGTTGCCTTCTTTCGAAACTTTTCAACTCCGTTGCTTTACCATATTATCTACGCACTGCACCTTATGGGAACTATTTACAAATTCAGACAAGTAAAAACTTCATCCTATTCTTTTTTCGTTTCACGAAATATCTTCTGCATTTCCCCACACAAACCTACAATTCTCATCTTGTAGCACAACCTGACATTTTTGACTCTATTATTGCTTGGAAAAGCTGTTTCTATGTACAATTCCCATCTATCAAAACTTGACCATCTTTGGATATCGGTAGTGAGACAGTAAACTATAGAAGTTTTTGATGTATTTTGAAGTATTTATTTTTTTGTATTAAAAATGTTTTTCTTTGGTTCTTAAAAAAAATTATTTCTCCGTCTTTTTGTCTTTTGTATGACGGGTGTTCAAATAAATATATACGTAGAGACAGTACAGATACATATTTTTGATACATTTTTGTATCATACATTTTGTATCATGTTTGTAGCTATATATTTCTACACAATTTATTTCAAGGCATACTCCATTTCTTTGGGCTGTATAGGGGTATGCTACCCAGGTTTTTTTTTGTATGTTTGGGAAGTATGTGTAACTAGAGACAGAATACAGAGGTAATTTTGGTACCACCCATATGTTATTTATTTTTTAAATATTGTTGTTTTACATCCCATTTAGCCTTCTATAATATACAACAAATGATAAATTTCAATTTCTAATTTGGAAGCATATTTTGTTACTAGTTATAAGTGGGGAACAGCCATAAACTACAAATAAAACTCCCATTTCGACTCCCATTTCCACTGAGTCATGCAAAGTTTTTATGACTCATTGTTGGGAGCTTTTAAACTGACTTTAATGTAATTGCATTTGAGTCCAAAGGGATCCTCCGCTTTTATTCAATTAAACTTTCTAATTTCATGTGAGCCTATCGGTTGAAAATTCGCTGGAAATGAAAGTTCTAAGGACTCCAAAAGCAAATTTGTTGCAGCTGGCGGATTACTTATTAAGCTAAGAGAAATGTTGTGAAACTGCGGTATGTTAATTTGTAAAACTTGAGAACAATAAAGGAGACAATAAATTGCTTCAAAACCATGAATAATCAGATTCTAAAATAGAATACCTTTGTATATAAGCCAATGGGTGCATTGGTCCTTTTCAAAATTTTACAAAAACATTTATGAATAGGGGTTTGGAACTTCGCTTAGGAAGTTTTTTTAAGACAGATTTTGAAAAATAAATTCCCAAAATCATTGTACACAAGCCAATTAGCATATGCAGCAAATAGAGCATAAATGAGACTTTTGAAACTTCTCCTAGAAATTTTTTTTAAGATATAATTTAAAAAAATTCGGAAAAACTTTGTACATAAGCCAATGGGCAAGAGTTGCCTTTCCATACTTTTTCAGGATCTTTCTTTTAAGAAAGAATTCGAAACATTTTTAAGAATCAATATGCATAACTGAATAGGCGAATTTGACGTTTCCATAATTTTACAGGAATAGCACAAACAAGGTCACTGACACTTTTTCGAGGACTTGAGTTCAAAAAAGGTTTGAAACAGATAACAATCTACAAAAGCTAAAGAGCGTAACTGACCTTTGTATGATATTACAATCGAACACAAAAGGGTTTATGACGATTTCCTTTCAGAATTTTTTTGCACTTGAGCTCAAAAAATTTAAAAACAATTACAGGGTCTAAGGCTTAATAGTTTGGATTCATCTTGATTTACAAATTTGGCTTCATTTGCCATGCTTAGCCAGTGTTGTCTCAGAAATTAGTCCTTTAGTTTAATTTTTCAGGATTTCAGCCTAATATCCTAATATTATAGGCAACATATCTATTTAAAATCTTAATGGGCAATTTGCAAGCTTTGATTATGATTACTTATTTACAGATATTACCCCTCCTGTTTATCTTAAATCTTCAATATTTTTTTTTTACAGTTTTAAACTGAACACACCGTCTATGGTTACTATCTCAGTTGCCTCAATTGGCTACGTACTTTGGTCAATTAAATGATCCATTTTTTAAATATAATTTCAATATTAGAATTTCAAAAAATGTGCAGAATCTCCTACACCTCGTTAGCACAATAATGCCAAGTTACTGGCGTTGTTGATTAAATACAGCAAGCAAGGGTGCTTTTCAATATTTTATCTTGACAGTTCTAAGAAAATTAAGGGAAATCTTCTTAAAGTCAGATCATAAAATCCCCTGATATGGATCTAAACTTAAACCTTTCAGATGAGGTGTTTTCAACTTTTTTAAAAGTTGAAACATCCGGAATGATAGAAGTAGGTTAGAACTACCGTACTTCAAACTTATTGAGAAAGTTCGGGAAAGAAATGGGTTGAAATCAAAACTTAATCCTAGGAAAAAATAATCATAAAAAAACGTGACAAAGTCAGTACCAAAATAAATATCTCTAAGAGACATGAGTTAGTATAGCACAAAACCTTTGGATTGTGCAGGTGGGCGTAAATGAGTTTAATTCTATACTTCCTATAGCACTTTGAGGTGTATGATTTGTTATAAAAAGTATTAAAAACATATCAGCAGAATTAAAATTTGATATTCAGCCACTAATGCAATTCTAGGAACACTCAGAGATTGAGTTCGTGGGCTGTGCTATTGTTTAGGCTATGAACAACTAATCATGCCAAAAAAACCCTCATGTTTTCTTTGACAGTTGATGGTGAGATAGAAGTGCTCAGGAGGACCCCCCCCCCCTTCACGTGCAAATGAATACGATAGCATTATATCTGTGTTTTGTAGATATCCTTTGTCAAGATGTGGGGATTTTATATCTAGTTTTTGATTTTAGATATAGCTCGAGACTGATTAACGATTTCAAGGTACAAGTAACGATAGAGAAGTTGGAACCCTAAGTCTGGAAAAGTTGCAGAGCTCCCCAAATCCATAGAAGTTTCAGACCCTGATTCAGTGAATGACAAATTAGATCTTTTGAAGCATCAAAAGTGAGGGGCTGCCCACCCTAAATCGCCAGGTGTACATCTCGGAGCGTCATTTGTTTCTCACGCGAAATTATACTTCCACAATGTCGCGCTGCAGGCGTCGCATGCTTCTACCACGCGTGTCAAAAGCCAAATAACGTACGCAATTTTTCAAAATGAGAGCTCCTCGATTAAAAGATTGTTAGAGTCAACAAAAATGCCTCGATAAAAAGAGAGTCAATCCTTGAGAAAATTAGAAAAATGAAACTTCATCATGATAACAGCTATGTAAATTGATCAGAACAAGAATAAAACTTTCCAATCAAGTTTAAAATATTAAAGGAAAAACCTAAATCCACTTAAAAAGTCCCAAGGGCTATGTCAAACAGTTCCATGATGGAGGGTATCTGAGGCCTGAAAAGTACCTTTTAGCAAAAAGTTACTTAACGTATCTTGTAATGAGACGAATCCTTTAACCAAATCTAATCATTTAATCTCTCGATGTATAAATATACGTAACCTAAATTTATATATTTATAAATAATTAAGTAACTAATATATGTATAAAAAAAATAATTAATGCACGTGTAAATAAATTAAGAAGGATCCAGATGTTCACCCAAATTGTAATTGCATTTGACAGCTCGACCGAACCGAAAATTATATTCTAGTGTCAGGAATGGACAGGACAGGAGCCCCCCCTTCTGTCAGGATAATAGATGTTCATTTTAAGCTAACACCACTTACTAGATTTATTCAAAAAAAAATTTTCTTTAACTCTGCAATAAACTTGATTTGTATCCAAGACAGAACTGTACTCTCTTTGTATATAATTAATTAAAAAAAAACCTTCCAAAAAATAACCTACTGCGTCATTGGCGCTTTACTGAAAACAAGTTTTATTACAAATATTTTCTTTTGTACTTAATATTGAAAACAAACATTAAAATTATAGTAAATCTTGAACTGATGAGCTTTCAGCAATTAATATCATTACACATCAAATATTCAGTTTACTTTATTAGTTTTTTCTAAAGTTGTTCAACACGAACATAGTTTCACTACAAACAAGAGTTTGGATACTGCCCCTTCCTTAATTGTAATAAAAACCAAAAGCCTACTGCGTCATTGGCGCTTAACTGAAAACGAATTATATTACAAATATTTTCTTTTTAGTTCTTACAGCATTGAAAATAAAAATAAAATTAAAGTGAAATAAATTCTTGAACTGATGGATCTTTCAACAATTAATATCATTATACATCAAATATTCAATTTGATGTTGTTTATACTTTCCAAGACTGTTCAAGACGCATATAGTTTTCAGTAAAGCGCTAATGACGCAGTTGGTTTTAGAATTTTACAGTGAGAGAAGGAGGTGATACCAAACTCTTGTTTGTAGTGATTTTTGTTCGTATCAAGCTTGATTTGCAAATTCAATTTAATTTTCACTCGTTTTAAGATTTATTTATTCATTTACATAAATATCTAATGTATGTTTGTTTGCATTGATAGTTTATTTAATTTCTGTTCGTTTTACATTTCATTTATACTTCGATAGCAAAATATTTTTTTTTCGTTTTAAGCTTGATTTTCATATTCAATCTAAGCATTACTCGCTTTAAGATCTATTTATTCATTTATATTATTACTTGTAGCATGTTTTTGCTATGATTGTTTCTTTAATTTCTGTTCGTTTTGGGTTTCATTTATTCTTTAATAGTAATTTTTGGTCGTTTTGAGTTTGAATTTTAAGAGGTATTTGTATCTGTTGAACTTAAGTTTAAATTTGCCTTTACTTTTCTTTGAAAAACTTATTTTTCGGAAAGTTTTTTTTTAATTAATTTTTGTTCATTTTTGATTGGAAAAAAAGTTCCAAGCATTTAAAAATTCCTTATTTCAAAGTCAAAAAAAAAAAAAAAAAAAAAAAAAAAAAATTAAACGTTCATCAAAGTATCAAACCTGGTATCAACGTAACAATATAAAAGTGAAAAATGGATCTTGTGTGTCAACCTCGGAGTTTTTATTATCTGATATGTTTGAATTATTTTTAACAAAATGGCTATCTCAAAACTTTAAGGGATGGGTTTGGGAAAAAAGGGCGCGGTGAGCTAGTTACCCTTCGGTCTCTTTCGACTCTTTAAAAGTGAACTAGAACTTTCTATTTTTAATCAAATGAGCCCTCTCTGAAGTTTATGCGAGCATCCCTTCTATAAGAAACCATATATATCCCCAGAGTAAAACTTACAACGCCTGTCCCTGGGTCCTGGGGAGTTGTGTCGACCCCGGAGTTTTAATATCTGATGTTTGAACTATTTTTCACAAAAGGGTCACCTAAATTACCGGATGGGTTTATCCATCCGACAAATCCAAAGACGTGGAGGGCCGGAGGGGCTAGTTGCCCTCCGATCTTTTTTTACTCTGAGAAAATGAACTAAAACTTTTAATTTCCATTCAAATGAACCCTCTCTGAAGTTTATACGAGCCTCCCTTTCATAAGAACCATATACAGCCTCGGGAAATAGCTTGCAATGCCTGCCCCCAGGCCCTGGGAGGTTGTGTCGACACCGGAGTTTTTGTTATCTGACCTTTGAACTATTTAAAAAAAACAGCTATCTCAAAATTTGTATCGGATGGGTTTTGGGAAAATAGGGTGTATGGAAAGGGGGGGGGGGTAGTTGCCTTCGGATATCTTTTGACTCTTAAAAAGTGAACTAGAGCTTTTAATTTCCAATCAAATGAGCCCTCTCTGAAGTTTATACGAGCATCCCTTTCATAAGAACAATATACGCCCCCAGGATAACACTTACAATGCCTGCCCCTTGGGCCCTGGGGGGTCCAAGTATTGACACCGAAGTTTTTGTTATCTAATTTTTGAATAATTTTCAAAAAACTGGCTATCTCAAAATTTGTAGCGGATGGGTTTGGGGGAAAAAGTTCGGGGGGGGGCTAGTTGCCCTCAAATCTCTTGACTCTTAAAAAGTGAACTAGAACTTTCAATTTCTAGTCAAATAAGTCCTCTATGAAGTTTATACGAGCATCCCTTTTATAAGAACCATATATGCCTTTAGGGCATAACTTAGAACGCCTTCCCCCGGGTTCTGGGGAGTTGTATTGACACCGAAGTTTTTCTTATCCGACCTTTGAACTATTTTTAACAAAATATCTATCTCAAATTTTCATCAGATGGGTTTGGAAAAAGAAGGCATGGGGGGGGGGGCTAGTTGCCCTCGGATCTCTTTTGACTATTCAAAAGTGAGCTCGAACTTTGAATTTCCAATCAAATGAGCTCTCTTTGAAGTTTATACGAGCATCCCTTTTATAAGAACCATATATGCCCCAGGGTATAATTTACAACAACTTTCCTTGGGCCCTGGGGGGTTGTGTCGACAACTGAGTTTTTTGTTATCTGACTTTTGAATTTTTTTTTTAGCTTAATCGCCATATCAAAATTTTATCGGATGAATTTGGTGAAAAAGGGGTGTGAGGGGGGGGGGGTGGCGGGGGCTAGTTGCCCTCCAATCTCTTTTGACTCTGAAAATCTGAACTCGAACTTTCAATTTCCAATCAAATGAGGCCTCTCTGAAGTTTTTACGAGCATCCCTTCCATTAGAGCCATATATTCCCCCAGGGCATAGCTCACAACGCCTGCCCTTGGGCCCTGGAGGGCTGTGTCCACCCCGGACTTTTCGTTATATGATCTTTGATCTATTTAAAAAAGATCATGGAGGAGGGGGGGGATAGGTGCCCTCAAATCTCTTTTGACTCTTCAAAATTGAACTAGAACTTTCAATTTCCAATCAAATGAGCCCTCTTTTAAGTTTATACGAGCATCCCTTCCACAAAAACCATATATGCCCCCAGGGCATAACTTACAACGCCTGTCCCCGGGCCCTGGGGGGTTGTGTCGACACCGGAGTTTTTGTTAGATGATCTTTGAGCTATTTTTAAATAAATAGCTATCTCAAAATTTTATCGGATGCATTTCGGATAAAATTTTATCGGATGCATTTTGGGCGAGGGGGAAGGGGCTGGTTACACTCCGATATCTTTTTACGCTTAAAAAGTGAACTTGAACTTTCAATTTCCAATCAAATGAGCCCTCTCTGAAGTTTATACGACCATTCCTTCCATAAGAGCCATATATACCCCGGGGCATAACGTATAACCCTTGCCCTGAAGACCGTGGGGGGGGGGGGTGTCCTGCTCAAAGATATAATTTTCAGAACTTTCAACTACGTTGAACAAAATGGCTATCTCAAAATTTTGATTGGATGTGTTAGGGGAAATGGTGGGCGTGGAAGGGGTGTTAGTTGCCTTCCAAGCACATTCGACTATCAAAAAGGGCACTAGCCATTTAAATTTCCAATCCAATGAGTCCTTTTTGAAGTTTCTACCACAAAGCTTTTTATAAAAACCTTATACGCCCCCAGCGCATAACTTACAACCCGTGACCTGAGGGCTGTGGGGGGAGTGTCTTCCCCCAGCGCATAACTTACAACCCGTGCCCTGAGGGCTGTGGGGGAAGTGTCATCCTCAAAAACATAATTTCTATCTGGAAATCAACTGCGTAGAGCAAAATGGCAATCTCAAAATTTTGATTGAATGTGTTTGGGGAAATGGTGGGCGTGGAAGGGGTGTTCGTTGCTTTTCAATCACTTTTGGCCCTTAAAAAGGGCACTAGGGCTCTCGATTACGATTCGAATGAGCCCCCTTTGAAGTTTATACGACGACCCCTTCCATATGAAGTGCCTCTGCGACAAAAAAAAAAAAATAAAACATTGGAGCTTTATGACCTTTACTATAGGCAACGCTACATCGTTGCCTCTGATTCGAGGCAACCAACAGACTAGCTTCAATTATTCGCCAAACTCTAACAAAATTTTCGCCGAACCAAACATTTGTAAACTTCAGAGCGATGCATCCTGTCATTTATTTTTTCTCCTGCTTCTTTCACCATAAATATCATCAATCAATCTGTGGTATTCCAAAGCTCCTTTATTTATAGGAATTCATAAGACAACCACAAGGAAACTGGCATTTTGAACGCCATATTCATGGATGCACTGATGGGAGAAAAGCCCAATAGTCTGGTAGATCCATCAAAAAGCAAATGCAAGTCTATTTTATAACTAGGAAATACCCCAGTCCAAATATGACTCACATCCTGTTCAGCGGCAGTTCTGACTTTTCTTGCGCACGGGGTAAAATCTTGATTAGCCCCCCTCCCCTGTGTCCCAAAAAATTTCAGGCCAAATTTAAACAAATTTTCATCTATTAATAAATTTATCTAACTTTTCTTACTTTAAGCCTGTGCAAAATTATTAATTGTTTCGTCCCGACTGATTGCTTATAATTCTTCACGTTCTATGTTCATTAACGCTAAATCGTATAGTCGCTTCTGACCCAGAGTTAATCTGAGATACGTTAATATTAAGCTAAGTTTACTAAACAACCACCCATTATTCGCCACCGACACGGTAATCGCTAATAATATTTGATAGGCAACTCCTACATTTCCGAAGACTCCTTCACCTCCGTGTTCCAATAACATTAAAATTAATTAAATTGCATCAGGAGAGCGGCTGATTGCTAGAAAAAAATTAAGTCTGTGTAAAACCCCATCTTCATTGGTGTAGGAGTGGCCATAAGGATTCTAAATTTAAGAAGCTTATATACAAACTGCGGAGAGTAGATTTCGCCTTCTCACAATTAGAAATGCTCTTTATTAACCCTCTTGTTAGTAGAAATAAGGCGAATTCAAAAATACCCTAGCCTTCTCTCCTCTGCCAATAGCCATTCCAAATCTGTGGCCAGACGCTAGTTGCACACTAAGACGAATAAGGAAAGGAGAACCATGTTCGACTTTACTAATTTTAGTTTTATTTGCCTTATTGCCCAAAACATTTCGAACTCTCATCCAAGTCAGAAATCTCACTATAAAAGATGGCGCTGTGCAATGTTCACCTTGACCACCCAGCTTACATTCCAGCTATGGCCATTTAAAATATAATAAGCTACACAACGTAAATTTTAAATGATAAATAACTATTGTAAATAAAATAAAGCCAAACAAATAATATACAGAGAAGCAAATAAGTAGCCTAGCTCTTAATAAATAAAGAGGAAAAAAAAAACACAAAATATTTTCTTGTAAGTAAAGTGAGTAAAGTCACTTGTTACAAGTAAAGTAAGGGTTCAAGCAGAAGCACAAATTGCTCTCAGTTTTTCTTCGCCTCTTGAAGCAAAAAAAAAAAAAATAATAAATCGCCTTCAGTGAGAATTGCCAAGTGATGTTCGTTTCACCCCGCAAACTATTTTTTTCACAAGCAATTTTTTGTCACGCTCTGTCAGAACTTAACACCTTTGTTAGAGGTGTTAACACCTTAACACCTCTGTCAGAACCTAAACACCTGCTTAACACTTTGAATTGCCATAGCCAAGTTACTACTAACTACTTTTTCCTTGGTTTGACTTGTTTTGACGAGTCGGAATTCTCCTAATAGATCACAATGAAGTCATAAGATAATATTAATTCTATCTGCTTGACATACCACCATGGTGTAAAGTATTTAGAACATCAATTCGAGAAGCTTTTCTGGGTGTCTCATTTCTTAGTTATTTTGCCATTTATGTGTCAACGAGAGTGGTCCAGGGGGGTCTCTTGGGACTAAAGCTAGTCGTGGGAAAGGGCTCGTTCCCAGGCATGGTCGAACAACCAATAGCTGGAACTCCCGTTCCAGGAAAGTTATACTCTTGGTTCACTTCTAAAGGCAGTCCATCTTTCGCCTTCGTCGTAGTTAGTTGTTCTTGTTGTAAACTTCTGATTAAGAAAATCCGGGTTTGGCTGTTGATCACCTGTAAACTTCTGATAAAGATAATTCGGGTTGGGTTGTTGACCGCCGAGTTTTTATTCCAGATAGGGAATTTTATTGTTTTGTTCTAAGAAGTGGGGTTGTTGATTTGTTGATAATTTACAATGCTTGTATTTTAGATAGTGGGGCTATTTGGGTTCAAGGGACCTTGGGAAGGATTATATATATGAATTTCTGAAGCGCTTAGAGTTAGTTCCTGTCTTGTCTTGATGCAATCAAGCTCTTGTATATTATTTGCTTTGTATAATAAACACATAGTTTATAGTAAAATAGACTCTTCTACCTCCTTCACGAGAACCCATAACAGACTGATTCGGCTACGTTACCAAAACGCCTATGAAAGTAAACCCTTTATCAGCAGAAAGAAAGGGTTTACACTGTGCTACCTTATTTTCTCTGTATGTGTATTCTCACATTATTTAATAAAGACCATGTACCAACGTTTATCGACTATCTTTGGAATTTACGTAAACCATTACATCTGCCAATACAAAAAGGGCATACAAATAAAGAACTAAACAGAGGTTTACAGAGTGGTGGCAAGCGGTTAAAACTAGTGGAGCATATATCACTAGGGGAAAACCTCCAAGTGACATTTGAGTGACCGTTATAAGTACTTACGACATCTTACGCTAAATACTGGCAACATATTGAAGAGCTATTTCGCCCGCTACCAAAATTGCTTGTGATATTGAGCCGCAAATACTGCAAAAGACTGATTAATAAGACATCGAAACGTTACGAGCTATTGAACTTTCTTCTATTCAAAGCGCCTTCTTGAAAAACACTTTCTTTAAATGAACATTTTGAAATAGGCTGTTACACAATGCCTAATATGGATTTCCTCGCGATAGCTTCTACCTACTAATTCAAATTTCTACAACTGAGAGTCTCCGGTTGATTTCTACCTTCACTTAGCCATTCTACGTTTGGTGTTTTTTTTTTTACCTGATTTTATACCGTCGACGTGTGATCTATATTTGACAGTTTCCAACCAATATTTAACATTTTGAATTCGATAATCGAAAATTAATTCTCAATTGTGACTCCATTTGATTCTAGTGATTTAATTGAAACCAACTGCAATTGAATTTGGGAGAGACTATCTTTCGTAAGTGATTTAACAGGCTAAACAACCCAGTAAATTTTATTAGACCCTTGTCGTTAGAAGTGAAGTTTATTGCCCAAAATCTAGCGTCCGTAATTAAAGAATGGTGTTTAAAACCAATACTTAAATTTTTACAGTAATTGCTTTTTCAAATTTTGATCTCAATATGTCAGTTATTATTCCTATATTTGATCCGGCGGAAAATGGATATAACAAAAAAGGTTGTTTTTGATTTTATAAAACAGTGGAGGATAAATGGCATATTTCCACCTCTTTTATTTGACTCCCCTCGATTATAAATTTGTCAAGTTTAAAACGCGGATTACTTGTAGCATATGCCCCAGGCAAAATAGTAGGCAAAATGATTGCAGAGTTTGTAGGCCTGGCTCAAATTAAGGATGAAAGGGTATATCTATTCTATAGAAGGAGGCAAAAATTAGGAAGGTCATGTAGGTGTCCTTAGAAGCCAGGGATGATGGTGTAGTCCTTGGAAGATTTGCTCTTAATTTATTCAGGGAGGGGATCAGACAAACGGTATTTGTTAGAGAATAGTGCAGATTTTTTTTTGTTTAGGTGATGCGTACAAGGTTGCAAAACAATATGAACAGATAGAACAAACAGTGGGGAAAGGAGAGACGTCTTCTTTTTCCGATGAATTTCTTTCTGCGCTGACGAGGGTGAAATTTAGACTCAATGATAAAGGTTTTAATGTCCCGTGGGATGAGGTTAATGCCTCACGGGGTGGTTTTGTTGCACTGCGAGATGAGGTTGATGCCTCGCAGGGCGGTTTGGTTACCCATGGAAAGGGAGCTGGTTTTGAGGTCCCGTGGGATGGTACTGATGCCTCACGGATGGTTTTGTTGCACTGCGAGATGATTTGATGCCTCGCAGGGCGGTTTGGCTACCCATGGAAAGGGGGCTGGTTTTGAGGTCCAGTGGGATGAGTTTGATGCCTCACGGGATGATTTTAATGCGTAGCGCTAACAGTCATGTAGAGATATCAACAGTAGTACTGCCATTTGTCGAACCACAATTTAGTAGAGCAAAACCAAATAGGTCAAAACCGAGGCGTTCCGCAGCAATATAACCCCGAGGATTTTATTGGTAATAAAACCTTGACGTCATTGCAGCATGGTAGGCCAATAAAATTGCAATGGTTGACATATCTATTCCATTATTTATAAGTTTTATGTAATTTCATTTATTTGTCGCTGGTATTTTCAGGATTAATTAGCCTTTCTCGGTCATTCCTTTTGCCCTTATCCGAAGTTTATACATAATCCCAACTTTCCTTGTCCTCATCAAATTCAGGGGTATGGGGAACAAGCCTATTTTAAAGTATACCAAGGAAAATGAAGCGTTAAAATATCCAGTTTCCGACTACTGTTGTTAGTGTGGTTCGTTTATACTATGTAAGTTTTTACTTATGCAAGTATTGTGTAGTGTTTGTATTATGGAATTGTTTACTAGGTCATGCTGTAGAATGTTAGTAGGTGAGAAGTGAATAATTTGGGAAGGGAATGTTTTGAATTTAATTAAAGTTTGAGGGTTTAATGAGAAGGGGATAAGCCAAATTTGGAAAATTTAACTTAAAATAGGGGGGAGAATCTGTAAAGTATTTAGAACATCAATTCGAGAAGCTTTTCCGGGTGTCTCATTTCTTAGTTATTTGGCCATTTATTTGTCAACGAGAGTGGTCCAGGGGGGGGGGGCTCTTGGGACTAAAGCTAGTCGTGGGAAAGGGCTCGTTCCCAGGCATGGTCGAACAACCAATAGCTGGAACTTCCGTTCCAGGAAAGTTATACTCTTGGTTCATTTCTAAAGGCAGTTCATCTTTCGCCTTCGTCGTAGTTAGTTGTTCTTGTGCTACCTTATTTTCTCTGTATGTGTATTCTCACGTTATTTAATAAGACCATATACCAACGTTTATCGACTATCTTTGGAATTTACGTAAACCATTACATCTGCCAATATAAAAAGGGCATACAAATAAAGACCTAAACAGAGGTTTACAATGGATCCGCAAATCAGGATTGGTTAACAAATATAGCATGTATATCCAAGGGATCGTAGTTTCAAAACTATGTGAAAAACAAAAAAAGAAGACGGAAGTTCGCCTACGATTTAGAGTTCTTATTTTACGTATACTTGGTTTGTCCTTTTTTGGGTGGGAGGGGGGGGGTCGTATTAAGCTCAGTTCTGACACAGTGCGAATATTGCTTCGTCTAGCAAAAATCGCTTCTCCGAGCCACAAAAAGACCTTCCGAAGTGGAAAAAAGCGCTTCGCCACGCTTCAGCTTGAAGTTGAAAAAAATCGTGTATTTTTAAGAAAAACGCTACTAGATGTTGAAAAATTAATAACAAGCATTAGATTATATCCTGTATTGTATGATATACGCTGGAAGGGATACAAGAAACTGAGAATGAAAGAAAAATACTTGGAAGGAGATGGCAAAAACACTTGATGAATCAGGTAAAAAATGTTTTTTAGCATTTTCAATCCTTGAAATGAGTAGCATAGCTCTTAATAAATAAAGGATACAAATGTCACAAGCTATTTGCTGAAAATCCCCTGTTCCACCTGTTTATATTAGTATATGTTATAAGCTTTCTTCTGGCTAATAAAATACTCATAATATAATATATATTCTTCAATTAAAGCTGAAATTATTCAAGCAAAAAAAAAAAAAAAAAAAAATCACCTTCAGTGGGAATTGCCAAGCGATTTTCGTTTCACCCCGCGAACTATTTTTTTTCACGAGAATTTTTTGTGGCACTGTCAGAACTTAGCTTTAGGCTACAATTTATTGATGTTGTCGTTGTTTTATTAGTGTTGCTTTTTTCCTTGTTTTGGCTTAGTTCCGCCATTTATGCTCTACCTTTTCCATGTTTTGTAGAGGGATTCTAAACTAGACAATCAAATAAATTAAATTAAACTCAGCAATATCCTTGGGGTCTTGTAAATTCTTTAGATGAAGGTTAACCCTGGGCTGGAGTTTTTGAAATTTTGATCAATTAGTGATTAATTACGATAAACGAAAAGACTCAACTTAATTACAATTCATTTTTGTGTAAGAAAATTGACTACGACTCAATAAAAACTTGACTCAAATAGAATTGACGGCAATCATTCATTTAATTGAACTTATCCCTGGGCTGGAAATACATTTTGTCACTGGAATACTGCTATTTTCCCAAGAAAAATATATCCGGGGGCTAACAATTATTAGTAAGGTCAGCTATTGAAACTCAGATGTCCGGGGGCTAACAATTATTAGTAAGGTCAGCTATTGAAACCCAGACGTCAAACATAATAAAATTGGGCAGATACAATCTGACCCAAAATAACCTCGAACTGAAAATAAGCTGTAAAATATCAGCCAAAAAACTTAAACAAAGGCGATAAATCACGGAAAAAGGGCTTTTCAAAATCAAAGCGGGCAGTTGTACCCCCCCCCCCCCCCAATTGCTGTCCTTGCTGTATTAGCTGTATTAGGAGCGTATCTGTATAGGAGTACACTTTTTAAGTTATGTTTTATAACAAAAATTAAACAATGATCATTTTATGGAAAATTATTTATTGGAATTTATTGATAATTTAATGAAAATTAAACAATGGCAACTAAATAATTTTATAACAAAATTATAGATAACAATGCTCTAAATAAAATTTTAGTGGGTTGGATGCTTTTGAAAAAATATGATTGGACAAATTTAGCAATCCGGTCTCGGGCACCGAAAGCAAGGGGTCGGAGGGCGATGGCTCCTCCTAGGAAAAAAACACACTTGAAAATGTATCAAACGAGAAAAATTAGAAATACTTGACCCCCCCCCCCCCATCGTACAAAAATTTCCCTGCAGTTTTCCCGACGGTCTAGAGGATTCAAAAACATAGCAAAATATAGGTTTGATATTTACAGTAGGACTAAATTGATCGTATGAGAACGGCTACGTTTCCAATTAATATTACTTTTCATGTTTTGCTGTTTCCTGTAAAGCTTTCTCCGATTGAAATGAACATAAACCCCCTCACCCTTCTTATTTTTGTTTCTAAGCACAGTACTTACCTTTGATGCATCTCCATAGGGGAAAAAAGTTCCCATAAATCTTCTTGAATTCTTCGACACTTAAATGACCACTTGGACAGTCCTTCAAAAAACCTTTGTACCATTCCTGGATCTCTGCGTCTGAAATTACCAATAACCGATTAGGAATTATAATCAATTATGACATAAATGAATACAAAATTTATAGACATGAAGAATGCCAAAATTACCAAACGGCATTGAACGTATCTTTCGGTAGCAGGGGCAAAAATTGGGTGAAGAAGAGAGATATTTGCCCCCATCTCCCCTCCAGGATAAAAAATAAACACTTTTGGTGATCACATTAGAAATATCCAAGAAAATAAAAATATCCCCTCTTCTAGATTTTAAACAATGCCTTCTTTTATATCTTCATTTAAGGCAAATCGAAGAAGTCCTTCCTCTCCCCTGTTTTTTCGTGAATTGTTGCCCAACATCAAATCAGAATGGGATGGACCTAGACGGGCCTGGCGCAAGAGAATAATGCCTAAAGGCCCGAAATTTCTTATTTTGATTTGATTTATTATTTGATTTCTTATTTGATTTATATATCATCTTTCTCTGAGCCGACATGGGTGTGTATCTTTATCGAAGCCGAAGATAACATTTTGAAGGTTTTGAAGATGACAAAGTTTGAAAAAAGTCAATTTCCCAGAAAAGCGTAAAGCATTTTTTTTTTCTGAATTTAGGGCTTACCTTTTTTTTTGTAAATATTGTAACATTCTAGGGCTTACCTTCTTGGGACTCACTTACTTAAAAATTCAAGTTTTAACGACAAATTTTTAATGGCAATTAATAAAAACATTGCTTAATGCAAAAGCACGTAAACTGGCATATCCTAGGTATATCGGTAAATCTTGTCGCTAATCACTATTAACTGGTAAAAGTTCGAAAAGTTAAACGTTGAAGTTTCTGTAAAAATGCCGGTAAATCATACAATAATGCACATGCCCAAGTTTTTTCATAGAATTTGACATTGCTGTTACATACTGGAAGGGGGAAGGGTGGGTATATAAAAGGAGCAGTGAGTTTGTTGGCGGTGTTGGGCTAACTCCTAAAAAAAAAAAAAAAATCCCAAGCGCACAGATTTCTACGTGTCTACACCAATCTTTTTCCAAGTGCCTACTTGCTCAGCTGCAGTTCTCCCAACTTTGTAGGCGTAGACAAAAAGAGTAAGGGTAACTTACAAAGGTGGAAACCGGCACTAGTGTTGACTAATTAAAAAAAAAAAAAAAAAAACTGTTGACGTCATCTAGCATGTGGCGACACTTGGGATTTTTTCAAAGCTCTGTAATCTTACCTTTTCTGTCAGGTACTGAGATCAGATACTTATTACTACCCTAATTTTACTAATTGCAATAATAAATTAATTATTGTTATTGTTACACAGACAAAAATGCCAAGCGTTGCAAAACGCTAGACAGCGTTGATAGTTTTTTTTTGTAAACTATCACCTGTAGAGAATGCTGGGGGAAAAGGGGGGGAGGGGCTTTTCCCCTGAAAAAAAATCTGTCTCAAGAATCCTAGGAAAAGCGTGAAAATTATTGCTCTAAAATTCTTCTTTGGGTATTTCAGACCCCCCCCCCTCAAGAAAAAATGTTCAGACATGATTATCATGAAGGGGAACACACAGTCCTCAACATATAATATTACTGCTCCAGTACCAGACATCAAAGCATTTCTATTAACAGCGGTGGCTCAGGGGTATAACAGTCCCTTCCTCAAGGTACTAAAAACAGTTTATTTTGGTTTTCAAAATAAACACCGTTTTCATAGTAACTCAAAGAGATATTGCCTCTCAGAAAGTGACAACGCTAATCCTGAAGAACCGCAAGCAAACACGATGAAAAGTTAAACGTTGAAGTTTCTGTATTAAACTTAAAGTTTCCACGTTCGATAAGGTATCCGGCTGATACCCCCGGAGCCAACAATTACCCAACAGGAAACCTTCACCTGTAAAATTGAGCAGCCAAACCGGAGGGAAAGTAAGAAGTAAAAAGAATTAAGAAAAAAAGGATTTTGGAATATTTTACCTATATTCCAAAATAAAGATAAAATATATGGTGTAGAGTGTCCTGCAGTATTAACTTCATTTTTTGATTTTTTTTTTTAATTTTTTTTTTTCGTGTTTTTTTTTTGGGGGGTTGATTATATCATAGCAGGGTGAGATAAAGGCACAAGAAAATAAATTGCTTACAGTTCATAAAAGTAGTAAGTTTATGAAGTATAGAGGAGAATATCTGTTGGCTGGGGGGGGGGTTTTTGTCTTATGGTTATGTCGGTGTTGGGAGATCTCTAATTCTTTTGGAGTATCCTGGTGGTACTTCAGATGCCAGCATAACTCCCAAGCGCCACAGATTTCTACGTGTCTAGTCTCTGGCGGGTTTTTTGCACGATAGTCAGGTCCAATTCAAAAACCAGAAGTAATCGAGTACTAGAACTCGACTAATGGTGGGGTTGCTACCTTCTACCAAATGTGTAGTGACATGTCCTGTTCGAGGAAAACTAAAAAGTGGCCATTATGTGTATTTTATGAGCTCCTAAACATCACTTCCATCAACTCTAATGTGGTATACAGCTTCATTGGATTGAAGCCTCCTACAAGGAAATGCTACATGAAGGAACTCTTCCGATAGGTACTGCAGCCTCACGTACAGCAAGGCTCTTAAGTAGAAATTTGAGCCGCTCATTCCCGGAACATATCAAAGATATAGCTGGAAATTGCTAGTCCTGCTGGAAGCCGAACATTTCAGGACCGAAAAACGAAACAGTTTCTCACTCTGTCCCTCAAAACTCCGCAAGATGACGACAACCTTCTGTACCAAGAGAGGTGAGGCCACCTGTACAGAACATCGAACGAAGACGTGCATCCCTTGTGACAGCAAGTTACAAATTTTGAGTAGCTCTTCTATTTTTGTATTCTTTCATGTGTAGTAGATGCACTGTTAAAGAACTATCTGGTACCTCCGCCCCTCGATTTTTTGCAGGCATTCAAAGTCGAAGTCGTAAAATTTGCGAAGCGACAGTATTACTGCCACTTTTAGGATGTAACAGTGTCTCAGGGTTAAAATTTGTGTGGTCTAACTTATTGGCTTTTGAACTATCATAGTCGATTAAAAGGCAAATGACTTATAGCTCACTTTGTTGAACTCATTCTATTCGAGAGGTTAGTCAAATCAGATTTTCGGTTTCTTATTCAATTCAATAACACAGGAAATGCAGTACTTTTCAAAGAGCTGGTACCCACGCGATATATTGCATACGGAAGATGCTATAGGAAACTAGTCAAACGGGTATCTACAATATTACTAAATTAAAAGGCAAGATCAAAAAACAATATTAGAATATTTAAACTTTTGTTTTTTGGGGTTTAGGGGTAAAGATACCTAGGTTAGGTTACGTATTTAATATATGCTATGCTTTAAACCCCCCCTACCCCCTAATGTGCATATATATAGCCCAATTTTTTTAACCTTTTGTTTTCATCATATTTTGTTTTGTTTCATTAGCATTAACCAAACTTAACTTCTCGCGTGGGTACCAGCTAATTGAAAAGTACCGGAAATGCTTACATAAAAAATTAGATATATGAATTTTTCAAATCGATTCTTTTCATATTCTGAAAAACTACCACTAGTAACAACTCGTGGTACTGGTGCATTATAACTAAACCAGCGCTATAAACTGTACAAGGAAACCAGACATGAAACACGTCAAACGGCTATTTGCTATCTAAATTGATTGCATAGCATGGTTTCTGATGAGTTTATAATTTTTAAACGATTGTTTTTTGGGTTTTAGGGAGGGGAGGTACCTAGGTTAGGTTACGTATTTGATATATGCTATGCTATACCCCCGCCCCCTAATGTGCAAATATATAGCCCGAAATTCTTTCTAGACTATTATATATTCATCCTATTTTACTTTATTTCATTAGCATAAACCAAAGTTGACTTCTTTCGTGTATAACGCTGGTTTAGTTATAATGCACCAGTACCCAACTCGTTATAGTACCAAGCTACCTGAGGCCAACACAGCTGCACATACTCCACCTCCACCGCCACAATTTATTCAAATCTTCATTTTTTACCCCCTGCCATGAAGTTTCCTTTATATCCCTTCTTATGACTTGTTCCCATCTTCTTCTCGTCTAGCCCTAGATGGGTGGAGAAAAGCAAAACCTTTGGCAATCTATCATCCATAAAACATACACAATCGGGTGCTGATAACAGACACAATGCCTGAGATAGATTTTCTTGCTCTCATGTATAATTTATGTCATGTACGAAAATTTCATTGGAATTACTGTAACATATTTCGTCACCCTACAAGGCTTCTTTTGAAATGATAAACTCTCTCAACATGGGTGAACTGTTTTCCTATATCTTATTCAGTTGATAACAGGTCATGGTTTTTAAGACACGTTTTGTTTCCCTTTCTCGCTTACATAATACAGTGGACTCTCGATAACCCGTAACCTCAATAACTTACCTCTATATATCGAATTATTTAAATTCCCTTTGGAAAAACCTGTCTACGTCGAACAAAAAATCATGCATAATTCGAAATAATTTTGCGGTTATATTTTACCTCTGTAAGGCAAATTGACCCGAAAATTACCTCTTTCAACTCGAAATTCTGTAGATAAGTCGTCATTTATTTTTTACTTTACCTCCGCAAGTCAAGGTTTACCTCTGTGTCTCGATTTTCAACGGACCTCTGTTAGTCGAAACTCCGGTTTCCAACGTATAAGCCTTGATTTTAACTAATTTTGTTTAACATTTTTTTTTTTTTTTTTATCAGATTCTGTTAATGTTCAGGTGTCTATTTCCTAGCAAACTAAATTTCTTATTGACATTTGAAAGTAAAGTCTTGACATTTGAAAGTCAAGCCTTGATTTGTCAAGCTTATATATTTATTGTTAACTTTGTAGTGGCTGTAGGGAGTAAATTTAGCAATTTTGTACATCTGTAACTCGGATTTTCATTTGGCTTATCTCTATAACTCCTTACCTTTATAAGTCAAATTTTATGTAGAATGACCTCAATAACTCGAACTATGCATAAGTCGAACTATACGTTACTCGAAGAAAAATCGTGGTCCCGTGAATTTCGAGTTAGCGAGAGTCGACTGTATTTGGAAACATTTTTCGTATTGATACTTTCCGATCCTGGAACCCCAAGAAAAGAACCGGTCGTTGACAACAGACAAATCCCGAATTTTGTTCAATGCCATGTAAAATACCGTTCTATGAATTATCGGAACCGATTTCATCATCCCAGTTACGCGTTTTTTTTTTTTTTTTTTTTTTTTTTTATGACTATGTGCTTCGTCTCTTATAACTACAGTCAAAGCATAAATGTTGACTTCGTAAAGAGTTTAAAATAATTACCTACGTCTATTTTTAATATTTTCATCTTCCGTTTTACAATATATTTACTAGTTTGCCGTCTAAAATCGTCAAAAAACCTTATTGATGGTCAGTATTCCAAGACTCAGTTAGGATACCAAACAATTTTATATAAAAACCTAATGAGCCATTTACTTAACAGAAGACTGGAGATCAAACAAGCGGGATAACCAATGACAATAAAAACGGAAATAGGGAAATAGCAAACATACTTTCCACTATTTACGCTCATACAGGTCTTTTTGCATTTTGAAAGTATTACTGGGAAAGCTAAATAATGCAAACATTTGAAAATGACTTTGGGAGCAGTACATGAAAAGGCCATAAGTTACAATTTAAGGATATAAGGGAAAACACTTTTACGGACGAAGGCAAGGGCCGTATTCAGGGAGGAGGAGGAGGTTTGCACTCCCCCAAAAAATGTTTGTTCAACTCGCAAAAACATAACAAAAAAGGAATTTAAACAAAGTTTTTGTAAACCCTTCCCCCCACCCCGAAAAAAAAAAAATCATAGATACGGCCCTTGAAGGATGATAAGTTGCCAAAATCGCCTATCCATTTGGGGCCAAAGGGAAAGCTGAGGTGCTCGAATGATGTAAGAAGAGGACTATGGGCACCCGCATGTGGGGGCAAGCGGGGCCACGGCCCCTGGAAATCAGGGACTATAAAGTAATTATCAGGAAACCGAAGGAAAGATAGCAGAGTGGGGAGAACCATGGCAACATAAATAAAATGTGTGCGAGCCCATGGTTGGCTGCCTACCAAAAAATTTTGACCTTCAACAGGGGCAATATGAGTTCTAATTTGTCAGTGAACGACCCCTTTCCAGTTTTCTGCAAACATTTATATGATTCGGTTTGAGGAAAAAAAAAAAATTATTTATGGTAATGAAAGGTAAGAAAATAGCGATCCTTATCAATAATGAAAATATGAAAATCTAAATCTTGATAACATTAAATTAAAGAATTAGCTTTTTACGGCGATTCCAAACATGTACTCGTTTCGAGTTTGAAATTAAACGTCCCAAGTTACTAGTAGTAGAAAAGGGGGTGCTACTCGTGACAGTACAAAATTCGGTTATCAAAAGAATGTATCTCCTATCAGTACACCATATTTTGGGCATGGAATCCCCAGGGAGAATGATTGCGTAATCAAAGTGGGTCAATGACCTCTTTCCAAGGTCGATTTATTGTTGTTGTTGTTGTTTTGGGCAAGTGCACGCTCGAGGCGAATGTTATGAGTTTCCAGGAATAGGAAACAGTTAGATCACGTGTTTCTAACAGATGATGTCATGATTGATTGATTGTCACGAAAGGGGAATTAATTTGTTGTTTCTAAGGGGGAATTATTGATTCACGAAAGGGGAATTAATTTATTGTTTCCAAGGAGAATTGTCTCCTGGACGAAGTTTATTAATATCTTTGGAGTTCGACCAGAATTGTTTCCGGGGCAAAGTTTATAAATAACTGACAGGTGATGGCAAGGTTAATTGTAACTCCGGCGAATGTTTTGATCTTAGAGTTTAACGCGGGAAAAGGTTTCTTAGTAATTTCAAATGTGACAGCGCAGGAATGCCAAAAACAAAGGGAACACGATGAAATTACGTTTAGAGATTATTTGGGCGAAACCGTTTTAGACATTTTAGGGATTTATTTCGGCGAAACAGTTAGAGACATTTTAAAATATGATTTTAGAAGATGTTTTTTAGAAGAGGTTTTGAGTATGGTCGTTATAATACACAAGTTCCATTTGAACAGTGTCGTGAGGTCCCATACCCCAACCCCAAAGGGCCCCGATCCCCCTACCCCGACCCCCAAAGGGCTCCGATCCCCCTACCCCAACCCCGAAGGAAGCCCCCGGTCCCCAAAGGGCCCCCAGGCTCCCAAAGGACCACCCGTCCCCCCCCAGACCCCCAAAGGGCCCCCGGCGCCCCAAAGGGCCCCCGGCGCCCAAAGGCCCCTGAGCCCTCATTTTTTAATACTTTTTTAAGCCTTTATTATATCATTTCAGAACAAGTTCCTTTCTTAATGTCCATCCTAAACCCATTTTTCAACTTGAAGTACTTATCTTTTTCACCCACAACTATACTTTACAGCTTTTTGGATACTTCAACACCAAGAAATACTTTTCAAAGACCATTTCAGAGCCAGTTACTTTCTTAATGTCCCTCCTAAACCCATTTTCCAACTTGAAGTACTTATCTTTTTCACCTACAACTATACTTTACAGCTTTTTGGTTACCTCAACACCAAGAAATACTTTTCAAAGACCATTTCAGAGCAAGTTACTTTCTTAATGTCCCTCCTAAACCCTTTTTCAACTTGAAGTACTTATCTTTTTCATCCACAACTATACTTAACAGCTTTTTGGATACCTCAACACCAAGAAATACTTTTCAATGACCATTTCAGAGCAAGTTACTTTCTTAATGTCCCTCCTAAACCCATTTTCCAACTTGAAGTACTTATCTTTTTCACCCAAAACTATACTTTACAGCTTTTTGGATACCTCAACACCAAGAAATACTTTTCAAAGACCATTTCAGAGCAAGTTACTTTCTTAATGTCCCTCCTAAACCGATTTTCCAACTTGAAGTACTTATCTTTTTCACCCACAACTATACTTTACAGCTTTTTGGTTACCTCAAACCAAGGAATACTTTTCAAAGACCATTTCAGAGCAAGTTACTTTCTTAATGTTCATCCTAAACCCATTTTCCAACTTGAATTACTTATCTTTTTCACCCACAACTATACTTTACAGCTTTTTGGATACCTCAACACCAAGAAATACTTTTCAAAGACCATTTCAGAGCAAGTTACTTTCTTAATGTCCCTCCTAAACCCATTTTCCAACATGAAGTACTTATCTTTTTCATTCACAACTATACTTTACAGCTTTTTGGATACCTCAACACCAAGAAATACTTTTCAAAGACCATTTCAGAGCAAGTTACTTTCTTAATGTCCCTTCTAAACCTATTTTACAAGTTGAAGTACTTATCTTTTTCACCCACAACTATACTTTACAGCTTTTTTGGATACCTCAACACCAAGAAATACTTTTCAAAGACCATTTCAGAGCAAGTTACTTTCTTAAGGTCCCTCCTAAACCCATTTTCCAACTTGAAGTACTTATCTTTTTCACCCACAACTATACTTTACAGCTTTTTGGTTACCTCAACACCAAGAAATACTTTTCAAAGACCATTTAAGAGCAAGTTACTTTCTTAATATCCCTCCTAAACCCTTTTTTCAACTTGAAGTACTTATCTTTTTCACCCACAACTATACTTTACAGCTTTTTGGATACCTCAACACCAAGAAATACTTTTCAAAGACCATTTCAGAGCAAGTTACTTTCTTAATGACCCTCCTAAACCCATTTTCCAACTTGAAGTACTTATCTTTTTCACCCACAACTATACTTTACAGCTTTTTGGATACCTCAACACCAAGAAATACTTTCAAAGACCATTTCAGAGCAAGTTACTTTCTTAATGTCCCTCCTAAACCCATTTTCCAACATGAAGTACTTATCTTTTTCATTCACAACTATACTTTACAGCTTTTTGGATACCTCAACACCAAGAAATACTTTTCAAAGACCATTTCAGAGCAAGTTACTTTCTTAATGTCCCTTCTAAACCCATTTTTCAACTTGAAGTACTTATCTTTTTCACCCACAACTATACTTTACAGCTTTTTGGATACCTCAACACCAAGAAATACTTTTCAAAGACCATTTCAGAGCAAGTTACTTTCTTAATGTCCCTCCTAAACCCATTTTCCAACTTGAAGTACTTATCTTTTTCACCCACAACTATACTTTACAGCTTTTTGGTTACCTCAACACCAAGAAATACTTTTCAAAGACCATTTCAGAGCAAGTTACTTTCTTAATATCCCTCCTAAACCCTTTTTTCAACTTGAAGTACTTATCTTTTTCACCCACAACTATACTTTACAGCTTTTTGGATACCTCAACACCAAGAAATACTTTTCAAAGACCATTTCAGAGCAAGTTACTTTCTTAATGTCCCTCCTAAACCCATTTTCCAACTTGAAGTACTTATCTTTTTCACCCACAACTATACTTTACAGCTTTTTGGATACTTCAACACCAAGAAATACTATTCAAATACCATTTCAGAGCAAGTTACTTTCTTAATGTCCCTTCTAAACCTATTTTCCAACTTGAAGAACTTATCTTTTTCACCACAACTATACTTTACAGCTTTTTGGATACCTCAAAACACCAAGAAATACTTTTCAAAGACCATTTCAGAGCAAGTTACTTTCTTAATGTCCCTCCTAAACCCATTTTCCAACTAGAAGTACTTATCTTTTTCACCCACAACTATACTTTACGGCTTTTTGGATACCTCAACACCAAGAAATACTTTTCAAAGACCATTTCAGAGCAAGTTCCTTTCTTAATGTCCCTCCTAAACCCATTTTCCAACTTGAAGTACTTATCTTTTTCACCCACAACTATACTTTACAGCTTTTTGGATACCTCAACACCAAGAAATACTTTTCAAAGACCATTTCAGAGCAAGTTACTTTCTTAATGTCCCTTCTAAACCCATTTTTTCAACTTGAAGTACTTATCTTTTTCACCCACAACTATACTTTACAGCTTTTTGGATACCTCAACACCAAGAAATACTTTTCAAAGACCATTCCAGAGCAAGTTACTTTCTTAATGTCCCTCCTAAACCCATTTTCCAACTTGAAGTACTTATCTTTTTCACCCACAACTATACTTTACAGCTTTTTGGTTACCTCAACACCAAGAAATACTTTTCAAAGACCATTTCAGAGCAAGTTACTTTCTTAATATCCCTCCTAAACCCTTTTTTCAACTTGAAGTACTTATCTTTTTCACCCACAACTATACTTTACAGCTTTTTGGATACCTCAACACCAAGAAATACTTTTCAAAGACCATTTCAGAGCAAGTTACTTTCTTAATGTCCCTCCTAAACCCATTTTCCAACTTGAAGTACTTATCTTTTTCACCCACAACTATACTTTACAGCTTTTTGGATACCTCAACACCAAGAAATACTATTCAAAGACCATTTCAGAGCAAGTTACTTTCTTAATGTCCCTTCTAAACCTATTTTCCAACTTGAAGAACTTATCTTTTTCACCCACAACTATACTTTACAGCTTTATGGATACCTCAACACCAAGAAATACTTTTCAAAGACCATTTCAGAGCAAGTTACTTTCTTAATGTCCCTCCTAAACCCATTTTCCAACTAGAAGTACTATTATCTTTTTCACCCACAACTATACTTTACGGCTTTTTGGATACCTCAACACCAAGAAATACTTTTCAAAGACCATTTCAGAGCAAGTTACTTTCTTAATGTCCCTCCTAAACCCATTTTCCAACTTGAAGTACTTATCTTTTTCACCCACAACTATACTTTACAGCTTTTTGGTTACCTCAACACCAAGAAATACTTTTCAAAGACCATTTAAGAGCAGTTACTTTCTTAATATCCCTCCTAAACCCTTTTTTTCAACTTGAAGTACTTATCTTTTTCACCCACAACTATACTTTACAGCTTTTTGGATACCTCAACACCAAGAAATACTTTTCAAAGACCATTTCAGAGCAAGTTACTTTCTTAATGACCCTCCTAAACCCATTTTCCAACTTGAAGTACTTATCTTTTTCACCCACAACTATACTTTACAGCTTTTTGGATACCTCAACACCAAGAAATACCTTTCAAAGACCATTTCAGAGCAAGTTACTTTCTTAATGTCCCTCCTAAACCCATTTTCCAACATGAAGTACTTATCTTTTTCATTCACAACTATACTTTACAGCTTTTTGGATACCTCAACACCAAGAAATACTTTTCAAAGACCATTTCAGAGCAAGTTACTTTCTTAATGGTCCCTTCTAAACCCATTTTCCAACTTGAAGTAATTATCTTTTTCACCCACAACCATACTTTACAGCTTTTTTGGATACCTCAACACCAAGAAATACTTTTCAAAGACCATTTCAGAGCAAGTTACTTTCTTAATGTCCCTTCTAAACCCATTTTTCAACTTGAAGTACTTATCTTTTTCACCCACAACTATACTTTACAGCTTTTTGGATACCTCAACACCAAGAAATACTTTTCAAAGACCATTCAGAGCAAGTTACTTTCTTAATGTCCCTCCTAAACCCATTTTCCAACTTGAAGTACTTATCTTTTTCACCCACAACTATACTTTACAGCATTTTGGTTACCTCAACACCAAGAAATACTTTTCAAAGACCATTTCAGAGCAAGTTACTTTCTTAATATCCCTCCTAAACCCTTTTTTCAACTTGAAGTACTTATCTTTTTCACCCACAACTATACTTTACAGCTTTTTGGATACCTCAACACCAAGAGATACTTTTCAAAGACCATTTCAGAGCAAGTTACTTTCTTAATGTCCCTCCTAAACCCATTTTCCAAATTGAAGTACTTATCTTTTTCACCCACAACTATACTTTACAGCTTTTTGGATACTTCAACACCAAGAAATACTATTTTCAAAGACCATTTCAGAGCAAGTTACTTTCTTAATGTCCCTTCTAAACCTATTTTCCAACTTGAAGTACTTATCTATTTCACCACAACTATACTTTACAGCTTTTTGGATACCTCAACACCAAGAAATACTTTTCAAAGACCATTTCAGAGCAAGTTACTTTCTTAATGTCCCTCCTAAACCCATTTTCCAACTAGAAGTACTTATCTTTTTCACCCACAACTATACTTTACGGCTTTTTGGATACCTCAACACCAAGAAATACTTTTCAAAGACCATTTCAGAGCAAGTTCCTTTCTTAATGTCCCTCCTAAACCCATTTTCCAACTTGAAGTACTTATCTTTTTCACCCACAACTATACTTTACAGCTTTTTGGATACCTCAACACCAAGAAATACTTTTCAAAAGACATTTCAGAGCAAGTTACTTTCTTAATGTCCCTCCTAAACCCATTTTCCAACTTGAAGTACTTATTTTTTTCACCCACAACTATACTTTACAGCTTTTTGGATACCTCAACACCAAGAAATACTTTTCAAAGACCATTTCAGAGCAAGTTACTTTCCTAATGTCCCTCCTAAACCCATTTTCCAACTTGAAGTACTTATCTTTTTCACTCAAAACTATACTTTACAGCTTTTTGGTTACCTCAACACCAAGAAATACTTTTCAAAGACCATTTCAGAGCAAGTTACTTTCTTAATGTCCCTCCTAAACCCATTTTCCAACTTGAAGTACTTATCTTTTTCATCCAGAACTATACTTTACAGCTTTTTGGATACCTCAACACCAAGAAATACTTTTCAAAGACCATTTCAGAGCAAGTTACTTTCTTAATTTCCCTCCTAAACCCATTTTCCAACTTGAAGTACTTATCTTTTTCACCCACAACTATACTTTACATTTTTTGGTTACCTCAACACCAAGAAATACTTTTCCACGAAGAAGAAAAGGCCCAAGACATAAAAAATTTAAAGTTCACTTCTAAATTTTTCCGTAGAAGATAGGAAAAGTTATACCATGATTGTGATTATTTTTCTATGAAGATAAAAAGTTTCACTTTAATTCTAAATTTTCTTAAATTCAGTTCCAACATTTCTCAAAGAGATGAAAAAATTTAAAGTTCTGTTCCAAATTTTCCCTGGAAGAAGAAAAGTTCAACTTCGATTCTGAATTTTTCTCAATGAAAATGAAATAAGTTATTGATCAATTCTATTTTCTCAAACATTATAAAAATTTTCCGCTTCAATACAGATTTTTCTCAAAGAGATGAAAAAATTTAAAATATTGTTCCAAATTTTTCTTAGAAGATAGAAAAGTTCAAGTTCTAATCTGAATTTTACCAAAGAACATAATTCAATTCTAATTTCTCCAGAGAAAATAAAAAGCTTCCACTTCAGTTTTAAGTTCACCAAGACATAAAAAATTTAAAGTTCAGTTCTAAATTTTTACATAGAAGATAGAAAAGTTATACTATGATTATGATTATTTTTCCATGAAGATAAAAAGTTTCACTTTAATTCTAAATTTTCTAAAAAGTTTCAGTTCCGACTTTTCACATAGAGATGAAGAAAAATTTAAAGTTCTGTTCCAAATTTTTCATAAAAGATTGGAAAAGTTATACTTTGATCGTGAATATTCAAGTTCTCTTCTGAATTTTACCAAAGAACACAATTCAATTCTAATTTCTCCAGAGAAAATAAAAAGCTTCCACTCAGTTTTAAGTTCACCATGACATAAAAAATTTAAACTTCACTTCTAAATTTTTACATAGAAGATAGGAAAAGTTATACTATGATTTTTGATTATTTCCTATGAAGATAAAAAGTTTCACTTTAATTCTAAATTTTCTTAAATTCAGTTCCAACATTTCTCAAAGAGATGAAAAAATTTAAAGTTCTGTTCCAAATATTTCCCTGGAAGAAGAAAAGTTCAACTTCGATTCTGAATTTTCTCAATGAAAATGAAATAAGTTATTGATCAATTCTATTTTCTCAAAACATTATAAAATTTTCCGCTTCAATACAGATTTTTCTCAAAGAGATGAAAAAATTTAAAATATTGTTCCAAATTTTTCTTAGAAGATAGAAAAGTTCAAGTTCTAATCTGAATTTTACCAAAGAACATAATTCAATTCTAATTTCTCCAGAGAAAATAAAAAGCTTCCACTTCAGTTTTAAGTTCACCAAGACATAAAAAAATTTAAAGTTCTGTTCTAAATTTTTACATAGAAGATAGGAAAAGTTATACTATGATTATGATTATTTTCCATGAAGATAAAAAGTTTCACTTTAATTCTAAATTTTCTTAAATTCAGTTCCGACTTTTCACATAGAGATGAAAAAAATTTAAAGTTCTGTTCCAAATTTTTCATAAAGATTGGAAAAGTTATACTTTGATCGTGAATATTCAAGTTCTCTTCTGAATTTTACCAAAGAACACAATTCAATTCTAATTTCTCCAGAGAAAATAAAAAGCTTCCACTTCAGTTTTAAGTTCACCATGACATAAAAAATTTAAAGTTCACTTCTAAATTTTTACATAGAAGATAGGAAAAGTTATACTATGATTTTGATTATTTCCTATGAAGATTAAAAGTTTCACTTCAATTTTTAATTTTTCTCAAAGAAGTGAAGAAAAGTTCAACTTCGATTCTGAATTTTCTCAATGAAAATGAAATAAGTTATTGATCATTTCTATTTTCCCAAAATAATATAAAAATTTTCCACTTCAGTTCAGATTTTTCTCAAACAGATGAAAAAATTTAAAATACTGTTCCAAATTTTCCATAGAAGATAGAAAAGTTCAAGTTCTCTTCTGAATTTTACCAAAGAACATAATTCAATTCTAATTTCTCCAGAGAAAATAAAAAGCTTCCACATCAGTTTTAAGTTCACCAAGACATAAAAAATTTAAAGTTCAGTTCTAAATTTTTCCATAGTAGATAGGAAAAGTTATACTATGATTGTGATTATTTTCCATGAAGATAAAAAGTTTCATTTTAAATTTAAATTTTCTTAAATTCAATTCCGACCTTTCTCAAAGAGATGAAAAAATTTAAAGTTCTGTTCCAAATATTTTCCCGGAAAAGAAAAGTTCAACTTCGATTCTGAATTTTCTCAATGAAAATGAAATAAGTTATTGATCATTCTATTTTCATAAAATAAATATAAAATTTTCCACTTCAATTCAGATTTTTCTCAAAGAGATGACAAAATTTAAAATATTGTTCCAAATTTTTCATAGAAGATAGAAAAAGTTATACTTTGATTGTGATTATTCTTCATGAAGATATGGAGCTCCACTTTAATTCTAAGTTTTCTCGAAGAAGTGCAAAATGTACAAGTTCTCTTCTGAATTTTCTTAGAGAGGAGAAAAAAAGTTAGCTCAATTCTGAAATTTACCAATGAAAATGAAAAAGCTTCCATTTCAGTCATAATTTCTCAAAGACATAAAAATTTAAAGTTCAATTCTAAATTTTTCCATAGAAGATAGGAATGGCTATACTATGATTGTGATTATTTACCATGAAGATAAAAAGTTTCACTCTATTTCTAATTTTTCTTAAATTCAGTTCATTCATCTAAGCACCAAAAACAATAGGTTAGGTTAGGTATAAATAAATATTAATAAATAATTAGAAACATTTCTCCATGTTTAAGTTAGGCTAGGTTAGGTTAACTCATAATGAGCGCTCATGATAAGCTAACCTAACCTAACTTAAACATGGTAAAAAGATTAAATTAGGTTAGGTTAGGTTAGATTAAGTTAGGTCAGGTTAAGTTATGTTAGGTTAGGTTAGCCTACGTACGCGCGCGTACGTAGGCTAACCTAACATAACCTAACTTAACCTGACCTAATTTAATCTAACCTAACCTAATTTAACCTTTTATTTAAAAGGTTAAATTAGCTTTTTATTTTCTCTGGAGAAATAAGAATTGAATTATGTTCTTTGGTAAAATTCAGATTAGAACTTGAACTTTTCTATCTTCTAAGAAAAATTTGGAACAATATTTTAAATTTTTTCATCTCTTTGAGAAAAATCTGAATTGAAGTGGAAAATTTTATAATATTTTGAGAAAATAGAATTGATCAATAACTTATTTCATTTTCATTGAGAAAATTCAGAATCGAAGTTGAACTTTCTTCTTCCAGGGAAATATTTGGAACAGAACTTTAAATTTTTTCATCTCTTTGAGAGAGGTTGGAAACTGAATTTAAGAAAATTTAGAATTAAAGTGAAACTTTTTATCTTCATAGAAAATAATCACAATCATGGTATAACTTTTCCTATCTTCTACGAAAAAATTTGGAAGTGAACTTTAAATTTTTTATGTCTTGGGCCTTTTCTTCTTCCGGGAAAAGTATTTCTTGGTGTTGAGGTATCCAAAAAGCTGTAAAGTATAGTTGTGGATGAAAAAGATAAGTACTTCAAGTTGTAAAATGGGTTTAGGAGGGAAATTAGGAAAGTAACTTGCTCTGAAATGGTCTTTGAAAAGTATTTCTTGGTGTTGAGATATCCAAAAAGCTGTAAAGTATAGTTGTGGGTGGAAAAGATAAGTACTTCAACTTGTAAAATGGGTTTAGGAGGGACATTAAGAAAGTAATTTGCTCTGAAATGGTCTTTGAAAAGTATTTCTTGGTGTTGAGGTAACCAAAAAGCTGTAAAGTATAGTTGTGGGTGAAAAAGCTAAGTACTTCAAGTTGGAAAATGGGTTTAGAAGGGACATTAAGAAAGTAACTTTGCTCTGAAATGGTCTTTGAAAAGTATTTCTTGGTGTTGAGGTATCCAAAAAGCTGTAAAGTATAGTTGTGGATGAAAAAGATAAGTACTTCAAGTTGGAAAATGGGTTTAGGAGGGACATTAAGAAAGTAACTTGCTCTTAAATGGTCTTTGAAAAGTATTTCTTGGTGTTGAGGTAACCAAAAAGCTGTAAAGTATAGTTGTGGGTGAAAAATATAAGTACTTCAAGTTGGAAAATGGGTTTAGGAGGGACATTAAGAAAGTAAATTGCTCTGAAATGGTCTTTGAAAAGTATTTCTTGGTGTTGAGGTATTCAAAAGCTGTAAAGTATAGTTGTGAGTGAAAAAGATAAGTACTTCAAGTTGGAAAATGGGTTTAGGAGGGACATTAAGAGAGTAACTTGCTCTGGAATGGTCTTTGAAAAGTATTTCTTGTGTGTTGAGGTATCCAAAAAGCTGTAAAGTATAGCTGTGGGTGAAAAAGATAAGTACTTCAGTTGGAAAATGGGTTTAGGAGGGATATTAAGAAAGTAACTTGCTCTGAAATGTCTTTTGAAAAGTATTTCTTGGTGTTGAGGTATCCAAAAAGCTGTAAAGTATAGTTGTGGGTGAAAAAGATAAGTACTTCAAGTTGGAAAATGGGCTTAGGAGGGACATTAAGAAAGGAACTTGCTCTGAAATGGTCTTTGAAAAGTATTTCTTGGTGTTGAGGTATCCAAAAAGCTGTAAAGTATAGTTGTGGGTGAAAAAGATAAGTACTTCAAGTTGGAAAATGGGTTTATGAGGGACATTAAGAAAGTAACTTGCTCTAAAATGGTCTTTAAAAAGTATTTCTTGGTGTTGAGGTATCCAAAAAGCTGTAAAGTATAGTTGTGGTGAAAAAGATAAGTTCTTCAAGTTGGAAAACAGGTTTAGAAGGGACATTAAGAAAGTAACTTGCTCTGAAATGGTCTTTGAATAGTATTTCTTGGTGTTGAGGTATCCAAAAAGCTGTAAAGTATAGTTGTGGGTGAAAAAGATAAGTACTTCAAGTTGGAAAATGGGTTTAGGAGGGACATTAAGAAAGTAACTTGCTCTGAAATGGTCTTTGAAAAGTATTTCTTGGTGTTGAGGTTTCCAAAAAGCTGTAAAGTATAGTTGTGGGTGAAAAAGATAAGTACTTCAAGTTGAAAAATGGTTTAGAAGGGACATTAAGAAAGTAACTTGCTCTGAAATGGTCTTTGAAAAGTATTTCTTGGTGTTGAGGTATCCAAAAAGCTGTAAAGTATAGTTGTGGGTGAAAAAGATAAGTACTTCAAGTTGGAAAATGGGTTTAGGAGGGACATTAAGAAAGTAACTTGCTCTGGAATGGTCTTTGAAAAGTATTTCTTGGTGTTGAGGTATCCAAAAAGCTGTAAAGTATAGTTGTGGGTGAAAAAGATAAGTACTTCAAGTTGAAAAATGGGTTTAGAAGGGACATTAAGAAAGTAACTTGCTCTGAAATGGTCTTTGAAAAGTATTTCTTGGTGTTGAGGTATCCAAAAAGCTGTAAAGTATAGTTGTGGGTGAAAAAGATAAGTACTTCAAGTTGGAAAAATGGGTTTAGGAGGGACATTAAGAAAGTAACTTGCTCTGAAATGGTCTTTGAAAAGTATTTCTTGGTGTTGAGGTATCCAAAAAGCTGTAAAGTATAGTTGTTGGTGAAAAAGATAAGTACTTCAAGTTGGAAAATGGGTTTAGAAGGGACATTAAGAAAGTAACTTGCTCTGAAATGGTCTTTGAAAAGTATTTCTTGGTGTTGAGGTATCCAAAAAGCTGTAAAGTATAGTTGTGAATGAAAAAGATAAGTACTTCATGTTGGAAAATGGGTTTAGGAGGGACATTAAGAAAGTAACTTGCTCTGAAATGGTCTTTGAAAGGTATTTCTTGGTGTTGAGGTATCCAAAAAGCTGTAAAGTATAGTTGTGGGTGAAAAAGATAAGTACTTCAAGTTGGAAAATGGGTTTAGGAGGGACATTAAGAAAGTAATTTGCTCTGAAATGGTCTTTGAAAAGTATTTCTTGGTGTTGAGGTAACCAAAAAGCTGTAAAGTATAGTTGTGGGTGAAAAAGATAAGTACTTCAAGTTGGAAAATGGGTCTAGGAGGGACATTAAGAAAGTAACTTGCTCTGAAATGGTCTTTGAAAAGTATTTCTGGTGTTTGAGGTATCCAAAAAGCTGTAAAGTATAGTTGTGGGTGAAAAAGATAAGTACTTCAACTTGTAAAATAGGTTTAGAAGGGACATTAAGAAAGTAACTTGCTCTGAAATGGTCTTTGAAAAGTATTCTTGGTGTTGAGGTATCCAAAATGCTGTAAAGTATAGCTGTGAATGAAAAAGATAAGTACTTCATGTTGGAAAATGGGTTTAGGAGGGACATTAAGAAAGTAACTTGCTCTGAAATGGTCTTTGAAAAGTATTTCTTGGTGTTGAGGTATCCAAAAAGCTGTAAAGTATAGTTGTGGGTGAAAAAGATAAGTACTTCAAGTTGGAAAAAATGGGTTTAGGATGGACATTAAGAAAGTAACTTGCTCTGAAATGGTCTTTGAAAAGTATTTCTTGGTGTTGAGGTAACCCAAAAAGCTGTAAAGTATAGTTGTGGGTGAAAAAGATAAGTACTTCAAGTTGGAAAATGGGTTTAGGAGGGACATTAAGAAAGTAACTTGCTCTGAAATGGTCTTTGAAAAGTATTTCTTGGTGTTGAGGTATCCAAAAAGCTGTAAAGTATAGTTGTGGGTGAAAAAGATAAGTACTTCAAGTTGGAAAATGGGTTTAGGAGGGACATTAAGAAAGTAACTTGCTCTGAAATGGTCATTGAAAAGTATTTCTTGGTGTTGAGGTATCCAAAAAGCTGTAAAGTATAGTTGTGGATGAAAAAGATAAGTACTTCAAGTTGAAAAAGGGTTTAGGAGGGACATTTAGAAAGTAACTTGCTCTGAAATGGTCTTTGAAAAGTATTTCTTGGTGTTGAGGTAACCAAAAAGCTGTAAAGTATAGTTGTAGGTGAAAAAGATAAGTACTTCAAGTTGGAAAATGGGTTTAGGAGGGACATTAAGAAAGTAACTTGCTCTGAAATGGTCTTTGAAAAGTATTTCTTGGTGTTGAGGTATCCAAAAAGCTGTAAAGTATAGTTGTGGGTGAAAAAGATAAGTACTTCAAGTTGAAAAATGGGTTTAGGATGGACATTAAGAAAGGAACTTGTTCTGAAATGATATAATAAAGCCTTAAAAAAGTATTAAAAAATGAGGGGGCTCAGGGGCCTTTGGGGCACCGGGGGCCCTTTGGGGGTCTAGGGGGGCCGGGTGGCCCTTTGGGAGCCCGGGGAGCCCTTTGGGGACCCGAGGGCTTCCTTCGGGGTTGGGGTAGGGGGATCGGAGCCCTTTGGGTTGGGGTAGGGGGATCGGGGCCCTTTGAGGTTGGGGTATGGGACCTTACGACACTGTTTAAATAGAACTTGTGTATTATAACGACCATACTCAAAACCTCTTATAAAAACATCTTCTAAAATCATATTTTAAAATGTCTCTAACTGTTTCGCCGAAATAATTCCCTAAAATGTCTAAAACGGTTTCGCCCAAATAATCTCTAAACGTAATTTCATCGTGTTTCCTTTGTTTTTTGGCATTCCTGCGCTGTCACATTTGAAATTACTAAGAAACCTTTTCCCGCGTTAAACTCTAAGATCCAAAACATTCGCCGGAGTTACAATTAACCTTGCCATCATCTGTCAGTTATTTATAAACTTTGCCCGGAAACAATTCTGGTCGAACTCCAAAGATATTAATAAACTTCGTCCAGGAGACAATTCTCCTTGGAAACAATAAATTAATTCCCCTTTCGTGAATCAATAATTCCCCTTAGAAACAACAAATTAATTCCCCTTTCGTGGCAATCAATCAATCATGACATCATCTGTTAGAAACACGTGATCTAACTGTTTCCTATTCCTGGAAACTCATAACATTCGCCTCGAGCGTGCACTTGCCCAAAACAACAACAACAACAATAAATCGACCTTGGAAAAAGAGGTCATTGACCCACTTTGATTACGCAATCATTCTCCCTGGGGATTCCATGCCCAAATATGGTGTACTGATAGGAGATACATTCTTTTGATAACCGAGTTTTGTACTGTCACGAGTAGCACCCCTTTTCTATTACTAGTACGCAAGAAAGTTCACATGATTATAGAAAAAGAAGGAAAGCAACTTAAAAATTCCGATAAAAATACGCCTTGAAATTCAGCATGTCTGAATACCCACGAGCTGATATCTGAATCATAGGCAGCGCAATACCGCTGCCTAAGTACATACCAATGTTGGCATAATGTATTTTTTTTTTTTCATACCCGGGCATTTTGTATCGAAGGAGTTGTCTTAGAAACTTCAAAAAGGGTTCATTCGATTGGAAATTGGAGTGGCTAGTGCCCTTTTTAATAGTCAAAAGTGATTGGAGGGCAACTAGCCCCCCCCCCCACACCCATCATTCCCCCAAACACATCCAATCAAAGTTTTGAGATAGCCATTTTGTTCTGCGTAGTTGATTTCCAGATAGAAAATATGTTTTTTGAGGAGGACACCTCCCCACAACCCTCAGGGAAAAGGGTTTTAAGTTATCCCCTGAGGGCATATAAGAACGATGTTGGCAAAATGTATTATTTATTATTTTTTTTTCCCTTTAGAGCAGGGCACTTCGTATCGCAGAAGTTGTCGTAGAAACTTCGAAAAGGACTTATTCAATTGGAAATTGGAGTGGCTTGTGCCCTTTTTAATAGTCAAAAGTGATTGGAAGGCAACTAAACACCCCTTCCAATCCCACTATCCCCGGAACACATCCAATCAAATTTTGAGATAGCCATTTTGTTCAGCGTAGTTGATTTACAAATAGAAATTATGTTTTTGAGGAGGACACTCTCCCTCAGCCTTCAGGGCAAGGGTTGTAAGTTATGCCCTGGGGGCATATACGGTTTTTATAGAAGGCGTTGTCGTAGAAACTTCAAAAAAGACTCATTCGATTGGATATTCAAAGGGCTAGTGCGCTTTTTAATAGTCGAAAGTGATTGGAGGGCAACTACCCCCCTCTAACGCCCACCTTTTCCCCAAACACAGCCAATCAAAATTTTGAGATAGCCATTTTGTTCAACATAATTTTAAGTTCTGGAAATTAGGTCTTTGAGGATGACAACCCCCCAACAGACCTCAGGGCAAGGGTGGTAAGTTATGCCCTGGGGGAATATGAGGTTTTATAGAACGCGTTGTCATAGAAAACTTCAAAAAGGGCTCATTCTATTGGAAATTGAAATGGCTAGTGCCCTTTTTAATAGTCGAAAGTAATTGGAAGGCAACTAACACCCCTTCCACGCCCACCATTTCCCCAAACACATCCAATAAAAATTTTAAGATGGCCATTTTGTTCCACGCAGTTTAAAGCTCAGGAAATTATATATTTGAGCAGGACAGTCCCCCCACAGTCTTCAGGGCAAGAGTTACAAGATATGCCCTGGGGGCATATACGTTTTTATTGAAATCTTTTTCGTAGAAACTTCAAAAAGGGCTCATTCGATTGGAAATTCAAATGTCTAGTGCCCTTTTGAATAGTGGTGCCCATTTGTATTAAAAAAAAAAATACAAATAAATGTGCATTGTCAGTTTAATATACATATGCTGATATTTAGTAATCAAAATGTTAATTGTATTTGATTTTAAAGTTATAAAAGTAAGAACATTTATATTTTTTTCAGTAAAGTGCAAATTATGTTCTGGTCTCGGGAAGGCATAGGGGATTTGAGCCCAACTTATGTTAATTTCTGCTCGTTTTGAGTATGACTCGGTTATTTATTGTAATTTCTGTTCGTTTTGGGTTTCATTTATTCATCATGTGCTGATTTGCGGTGGTTTCACGCTTGGTAGATTATTTGACTTTATTTTTGCTCGTTTTTTGTTTAATGGAGTTCTTTACTTTTCTTTGAAAAATTTATTTTGTGGAAAAAAAGCTTTTTTAATTAATCTACTATAATAAGAAATGTTTATTTTCGTAGTTTCTCCAAGAACGGATGGAAGTTTTTTTTAGTTTTTTATTAGTACTATTAATTTTTCTTATCAGTAGTGACTGTATTGATGTAGTTGTTCATTTTGAAAAATCTTTAATTTTTTTATAGTTACAAAGCATAAAGCCGTCCAATATATTGTTTTTTGGTATTCAAAATTAAATTAAAGACATCTATACTATTCAGTAAAATTCAACACTTACGGCCTTTCTCAATGAGGCCCAGCACTAGAAATTCTTATTTGATTTGCATAATCTTAGTTCCGATTCATGAAGCCACTTCGAAAATTCTTTACTTTTTATAATTACAGAGTCTGAAGGCCTTGAACTTCAGTTTTTGATAACCAAATTCAAAAATATCGGTATTGATGAAAATTTGTAGAAAAACTTTTTGCAGCTCATCAAATTTTAGGTTCAAGAGCTTAAAAGTGCACCCTTTTCGATAAGCCTAAGTTCTTTTCTAGCAATCAGCGGCAATTGGCTGGTAAAATCTCAAGCTACACCGTGCAGTTTCCCTGGACTTGGCGTATTCTTAAATTATAAAATAGATTTGAATGGATCTTTGGATGTTTCAATGGATTTTGGATCTTTTCAATGGATCTTTAAGGGATACCACCAGTTGGCTAATTTGACAGTGTATATATATACAAATCTTTAAATTAGCTAACCGGTCAACCAGTATTTTAAGCCAAGGAGTCCAGCTGGACATAAGGAAACATATTAAGAAAATAATTTTTAGTCCATAATATGCAGAATAATCCTAGTTAACACATTTTGCAGGGGGAGAGCCTTTATCTTCACTTCTTTCCTTGTTTTTCCAATTTTTCTAAGAAATTCAAGAATTTCATAGGACCTATATATTCACAGAATATATACCCCCACCCCCCTAATGTGCAAATATATACCTAGAATTGCATCCTCAATCTAAATATAACACCCATTTGCATCACAAATGAACTTTACTCCCATATTAGCCATATGGTGGATGTCCATCTTTAAGAATGTTGGATTTTCCCTCATCAGTGTATCCGTGACAACGGAGACATTCAAAAGATCCATTATGTCATTTTCTTGCATTTATTTTGTAAATTTCTATAAATAAAGGCGTTTTTAAAAATAATAATCTCTAAGAAAAGAGTGTTCCCGAATAGATGGGGAAGACTGGAAGTAGTCCATAATTAAAGATCTGAATAAAGATTATACGACGGTAGCTTAGAATCGAAATCTTAGAACAAAGATAATCTGCCAGGTAGTGCAGCTCTTGCCACCAGAGTTGGTATGCAAGCAAACTAGATAAAATATCGTTGTAGAGAAAAACGAAATAATAAATAGCAAGAACGGTAAATAGCGGTAGGCTACACTTACGAACCTTCACTTCTAATTTAATAACAAAAACATTTTCTACAAATATTTATAACACAATTTTGCAGTTCAAACACGTATCGGATGTAGACTACTACAGACAGCAAAAGCCATATCCAGGGGAGGGGTTGACCCCCCCGCCCCCAATTTTTATCCGGAATCTTAAAAACGTAACAAAAATGCATATAAACTAACTTTTGATGCTTTGTTTATAGTTTTTTTTTGCGTAAAACCCCCCGCCGAACAAAATCCTAGATACAGCCCAGCAGACAGCATATATTTTGCTGAGCCCCTTGTGCTTTGTCCACCCTGTCACCAGCAAGGTTATCTTAGGTTTCTTTTCATCCGTTGGAATACATCTATACGAGATTCCTTTAGTAGGATTGACCTTATTTTGGTTGATTTTGATGAGTCTGGCTATCCTACCTACCCGGCGACAGCTGAAACAAGACAGTTCCTATTTGATCAAAGTATAATCACCTACGGAAAAAGTACTGACAGAACTCTCCAAAAGTGACCCCGCGTACCTCAGCGCCTCTAGACGCAAAATGCTGTACTACTTAATCGCTCCAAGCCAATAAATTGTGCTAGAGCGTGATTGTGTGTAACTACGGTATTTAGTTGCCAGGTTCGCATAGGTATGGAATCGTCTCCGGAGACGCGGACAAACGGTCACTTTTTTTGTCTGGAGAGGATAGGTATTGTCAGTGTTTCCGTAGGTGATTAAACTTTGTATTTGATTGAGGTTGAGTACACATAGGTTTGACGGTCAGCGTTGGATTTGCTTACATTGCCAGGTTAGGACAAGTTGATACTAAATAACAAGTAATATAACCATAAAACGATGAGTTATGTACAATCAGTCTGTGTGACATTGGAATTTACTGAGTTAGCTAAGAAAAAAATAAGCCTTAGTGGCAACAAAGAATTATGAGAAGGCAGAAGCGCCTTCTATGGTGGCTAAGAAATTTTCAATTTTGTTTTGAAATATATAGGCGAATTTTTGAAAGCTGTATATTTTATGGAAAGAAGCCTATATTTTGCCTCGGTGGCAGCTGGAAAAAGCTTACATTTGCCTCTGTGGCAGTTGAAAAGAAGTCTTCATTTGCCTTCGTGGCAGCTGGAAAAAAGCCTATATTGGTCTTTGTGGCAGTGGAAAAAAGCCTATATTTTGCCTTTGCGGCAGTTGGGAGGCATTTGTAATCACTTGGATTAGTTGGATGATGCGTTAGCCTGTGTGGCAATCTTCTTGTATACTATCCCCATATGAGATGGGTACGTTAATTGGACACAAAAAAGAAAAAAAGAAAAAAAGCTGAACAGGTGCCTAAGCCTGCTGTGGCTCTCAGTCAAGAGACAAGTCGTCTTACTGAGAAATTATTGATAACCACAATGTAGGCTATGTATATATATATGTAATGTGTATATGTATGTGTATGTATGTGTGGGTATGTGTATGTATGTTATATATATATATATATATATATATATATATATATATATATATATATATATATATATATATATATATATATATATATATATATATATATATATATATATATATATATATATATATATATATATATATATATATATATATATATATATATATATATATATATAAAGTAAGTTGGAAATCGATAAAGTAATAAAGTAATCGATAAAGAGATAAAGTAAGTTGTAAATCGATTAGAATTCTTCGGGGACAGATAATTTTCAAAAAAAAAGAAGAAAAAACGAAGGCATAATGCCTATAAAAGCAGTTTACTAGGACTGTCCTCACGATAGCCTTGAAGGTCTGACAGCATTTCCCCTGGAAATATGGTTACCTTTTTCGCCTTATACAAGAAAAAAAAATCGCGAACTGTGTGAATGATGTTTTCAAGATTGATCTTTGAAATATATATTTAAAATCAATTAAAGGGGAAGACCCGGTAGTTTCAAGACAATAAGATCTGTTTCGTTTTTGTTGTTGTTTGAGCATATATGTACGCATATATAATGTCGACATATGCCAGCTACATTGGAAAAACACTTTCCTTGGTGATATGCAGATAAGAGCGTTTGCTCCCATTTGAAAGGGAACGTTAATGACAATTAATTTTTTTTTTCTCTTCTTTGCATTTTGATACCTTGGGCAAGTAAAAGGCACTTGTAAAATTATGAGGGGGTATTGAGATAACTAATATTTTGATATGCCTAAGTTACGCAATGTCAAATGAAGCTAAGAATCAACATGACGGGTGACTATCAGAAACCTGACAGGTTTTCCCTGAAAGAAGGTCAGATTTTGGTCTATTACAAATCAAGATTTTACTTTCCCAGGCGCTGAAAATCGACTTTCATTTCTTAACAAAAAAAAAAAAAATATATATATTTGACAGTGTGGTGCGGTTTTCGGTGCTTATAGAAAAAAAAATTAATTAATGGAAAGGGAGCCCTCCTCCTCGGATTGCTTTCAAGTCACAGAATATTAGGATGACAAAATAGAATGTGGATGCACAAGTATGTGCTTACATAAAAAAGATAAATGATGAAAATAAATGAGATGTTTCGAGGAGATATCTAGAAGAATATGAATGATTGATGTGGAGAGGCAAAAATCGTCGCTCAGGCATGTTTTTGTTTCCAGATCGTAAAGAAGAAGAAAAAAGTAGGTTTGTCTCGTGCGATTAAATCTAGTCGTTGGTTTCGTGGAAGACCAGGGGCGTAAAACGTTGACAGAAGGCTGTTGCCAACAAGAAAACTTGTTATGCATAAGATTGTGAAAATTACCCGGGTGACGGTCAAGAAACCCTCGCGTAGATTCACCTATGTCATATTTCCTCGAAGACAAAGGTTATCCAAGTTCAACAGTGAGAATCTTGTGAAATGGGTTAATAGCCCTTCTCCATTGCTAAGAATGGAGGGGTTGATAAATCTTTTGTGAGTATCACATTGATGCTATTGAAATTCTGGGAAATGATCAAAAATAATGTTAAAGATATTGTGATGGAAAAACAAAAAGATAATAAAAACAAAATAGATAAAATAACTAAACACGTACTTGAAATTAGGCTATAAGAGAGAGAGAAAATAAATATACACTAGTTTTCTTTCTGGCCTCATTTCTTATTCTAAGGGAGCTGAAAAAAAGAAAAAAAGAAAATGATAAATTTAATCAGATTGAAAGTTAAAATCCTATGAATCTGAGACTTGGACACAGTGAAAATCAGAAAGAAATAAGATGAGAAGGAATGACTGGAAGTCAAGATACGATGGAAAGAAAGTTTTGACTATAGATTAAGCTTTAGCCACAGTATCTGGGCAAGTTATCACCCTTTTGTTTTGTTTTGCAGAAATGCCTTCAATTGATGTGAATGAGAAGACGTGCCTTAATGGCAGAGATTTATCAGATACGATAATAAAAATCAAGGAAGAAAAATCGTCTCTTGAATTTAAACCAACAGAGGTAAAAATCCGAGGGAAAAAGTTTGAGTCTTGCGATGAGGAGGAATCGTGGAAAGCTACTGAATGGCTGACGAGCAAGAAAAAATCGTCCCTAGTCCTCTTACTCGGAGCTACCGATCTTCAGTCGGTGAAAACATTTTTGTTGCTACTGTTAAAACTATTAAATCATGCAAGACATGAGCAAGTTATCCAAAGCCCAACAGTGGTACCATATCGGGAAAGTACCCAATCAACTACAGTGCCGAAACCACTTGAGGGAGAGGCCTCGTGCTCAACAAGTTACTTCCAGCCGTCCCAACAGGTAATCAGGCAAATTACAGAATCAATTAAGGCGGAATTAATATCCCAGATAGGAACATCCCCAGTAGAGAGAGCAAGGCGTAAATTGTTTGAACTGGCCAAGTCGACGTCAGATTTTTCTGGCCCGTTACTCATGTCTCGCTTGAGACATCTCGCCTCTGTAGCCACCTCAACCGGTGATCCTGAAGGGGAAAAGTATCAGGCGGCGTACGAACAGTTCTTACCGTATGTAAGTTTTCCCCAGCATGAGCTAGTTCATAGCATATTAATGTGATCGGCACGTCTACGGAGAAAGCGACTTTCGGGGAATTGCGGAGACTGCTTAAGAGTAAATTAAAACTTGACAAAAAAAAACAGCCGTTTGACAAGTGTCAAGAGCTTCAAGTGGCATTCCCTCTAAATACACCTTAAGCCCATCGTATAATCCCAACCCACGGTATAATCCTTATGGATCTTCGAACTTCCCCCCTCCCAGAGATACAGTAGGGGTCGTGGGGATAGAGGTGGCAGAAGATGCTATAAACTGTGGTTCAGGGTCACATTTGGTGGCTGACTGTATCGTGGGAAAAACCACGCCGAAAAATGAGGAGTAAAAGTTTCTTTTCCTTTTCTTTCTAAAACAAGTATTATGTTGGTCTTGTATATTTGAATGTTTTGGTGTGCACAATTAAAAGAGTGAAACAGGTTTTGTCTTCGTTTATTCGTTACTATCATTATCTTTTTCTTTTTGCCTTTTACCCCATATATTCTCTTATATTTAATTCTATTTTTCCCTACTGAGCCCTGTAGTTACGGAAATACGTATGTGAATGTGTAGATGTCCGTAGGCGTACTACAGAAACACGGTGCCCTTAGAGACGTGAGTTCCAGCGTGGGTATGGCAATATTTGGGTGAGTCAGGGACAGCACGGGCACACTTTGGCGGACTATGCCTTAAAGCGTATCGTAAAAAAAAAATCATGTGAATGACTTCACATTCAGCTACATTTGGACAGAAAAAAAAAATATGGAACATACCAAGTTAATGTCACCTTAAGTTTCCTCAGGGGAATATTGGTAAAAGTTTGAATAACAAATTGACTATGACGAGGAAAGTATTAGGTTTTAAGAATGGCTAGGTAGGAATTGGCCCAAAAATTTATTTGGAACCACTGCATAGAGGAAGAAAAAGACCTTTGAGAAAGATTTAAATGAATAGTAGTTTTGCTTATATGTAAAACGTCTAAAAGGTAAATATCTTTAGATTCCAAATTGTGGACCAGAGACATGGACAGATGCACAAGGGAGTCCGGTTGAAACCCCTGTCCACCCTCATGCAAGCCATTTTATGAGTTTTGATCATTGGGATCAAAGAAAGGAGTATGTAGTCCTAGACACTCGACGTTTTATCGCCGGAAATTTAGTGAATCACATATCGCATTGGAAAGAAGTCTTACAAGTGATAGGGTTCACACACATTCAGAAGAAATTTTAGGTTGGATCACTAATGGGGTTGACTTAGAAGCTTACTTTGTTCCGTATAAGGGTGTTTATAGAGGGAATTTCTATGATTCAGTTGTACCAGTTCCAGCAGAATTTCCTAATTCAAAATCAGTGAACCTGTTTCGCGATTTTGCTAAAAACACTGTTATAACACGAATTCGTAATGGATCAGTGCTGCCATGGGGAAAGGTAGGATATTGTGACCCTCCAATATTGTGACTTACTATAGAACCAGAGAAACCTAGGCTATGTCACGATGACAGGTTTTTGAATTTATGGATAAAAGATCTCCCATTTTCGTTAGACATATTATTGGATATACAACCATATTTAAATGTGGATGGTGAAGGTTTTCGGTAGATGAACATAGCGCTTATGACCACGTTTTTGTCAGGCCAACTAGCAGAACGTACCTTGGATTTAAATACCCTGGTGTACACGTAGACAACGAAGAAGACTGGTATTTTGTTTGGACTGTGTTGACTTTTGGCTCTAGGTTATCTCCATGTTTATGCGCGAATTTTGGAAATACCAACCCTTATTTACAGGAAAGCGGGGGGATGGGGATGGAAGTATTATGATGACGCGTTTCATTACATTCCCCCTGGCCCCGATTCTCACTCTGTGGGAGAACGACACCTTAGATTCGTAATATCGCTGGCAGGAAAATTAGGATTTTTTTTATATCAAATAAATCGAAATTACATTCATGACATCCTCAAAAGTGAAACATTTGGGCATGTTTATTGATTTTAAAAGCGAATCTTTTATAATACCAGAGGATAAGGTGGAAAAATTTGAAATTTTGAGGATTGAGCTCCTTGGTAAACCTTATTTAAAGGTTAAAAAATTGCAGAGGCTTATAGGAAAGGTAGTAAGCTTCACCCCTGCCTTCCCTCATGTACGTCTTCTTATAAAATCATGTTCCTCGTGTTTGGGAGGCTGGGAAAGAAAAATGATTCCAGGAGGAAAAATACCAGAAAATGTGATTGAAGAGATAAGATTTTTTGGGAGGTTAAAAGCTTCACCAAGGGTTTTCCCTTGGAGGAGTACAGCCCACAAAGAGTTGGTGATTTTTACGGACGCGAGCAACTACAAATGGTCCTGCTCGTTTAGGTCACCCGAGAATAAAGTTCTGGAGTTTTCTGATTACTTTGCTCCTTCTGATTTAACTTCACCTATACATGTAAAAGAGGCAAAAGCTGTCTTAAACGCCATCCTAGCTGTTTCAGAACTGGTCAGAGATTCCCGGGTGATAGCTAAGGTGGATAACAAAGCGGTTGTTGATAGATGGACCTTGTTAGGGGGGTTGTTGCTGGGGATCTTAACAACATATTGAAGGAACTGTTCATATCAGTTGTAAAACTGAATATTTGGTTGAATATGATTTATGTACCCTCGAGTTTGAATCTTGCAGATGCGCCTTCAAGATCGATTGAGAAACAACACTGTATGCTTAGTGGCTGGGCATGGTCAAAAGTGCAAAAAGCCTTTAATGAAGGGAGGGGGCACACATTTGATTAATGGCATTGCAATCAAATGTCCAGCATGATCTTCAAGGGGTTCCATTGCCTTTCTATTCGCCATATCCGCAACCTGGCGCAGTTGGAATTGACTTCTTTACCCATAAATTGTCTCCACTGGAAAATTATTATGTTTTCCCCCCATTTTGTATGATCCCACATGTTCTACATCATTTGTTAAAAATTCATGTGAAAGTCACAATTGTGCTCCCTTTTAAAAAAGAAACACCATGGTGGCCCATCATAAAAACATATGCCACAGATTTCTTGCCCTTAGGGAAAAAGGGTGATAAGAAGATAAGATAAGATAAGATAAGTTTTATTCTTCATTAAATACACGTACAATATTACATGTTATTAATCCCTCAAAGGCTCATTGGCCTGTACAAAGAGAGACGACAATGGTGATAAGAAGGTTTTGCGTTTTCCTTATAAGAAGAGATATCTCAAAGATAATTAAGGTCTGATAAGTGATCTAGTAGCAGTAAGAGTCAAATTTTAAAATATTAGAGTACATGCAAGTCTATTATGTATTTGTATTTGATGAAAAATGATGATTTTGATCAATAAAAATTGTTCAAAGTCTAAAATGCTTCGATTTTGCTAACAGATTCGTACCCATATAACCTTATAAGATGGGAAACCAGGCGAAAAGAATTGGTTGATCTGCTCCAGACCTCACCCTATGGGAAACGGAAATCAAGACTGCAGGAGGATCTAAAGCACTTTTTGAGGGGTCTTGATAAAACGCTTTCAAACTGTTTGCCTAGAAATATTGTTTTCTTTTTGATATCGAGAGAAGAAAAGGGAAGAACTATTTTACATCGCTTTGAGTGCCCAAATTTAGCGACCCGTCAATCAGATTGTGGATGTAAAAGGACCCTGGCAGCAGGGACAGTCGATTCCCTTATTGGACAAATCACTGCAATTTTCAATGCTGTGGGCCGCACCAAAACCTGGTCAGAGGAATCAGGCTCAGGGAATCCAGCCAAATCTTACGAAGTGATGACTCTCTTAGCGGCTATCAGGGCACAACAGGCTCAACATGCAGTTACTCCAAAACAAGCGATACCTTTTCAAATTTGAAAACTGGTAAGGCTGGCAATGCATTTGTGGTCTAACTCATTGCTGCTCAAAACAAAGGGTGATTATTCAGGTGCCTTGGAATGTTTACGCAATAGAGCCTTTTTTATTATACAGTTCTTTGGAGGAGATAGAGCCTCAGATTTAGCTCTAACTAAAAGTAAAGAGATCCTTTTCTTCCCGGATAAAGAGGGTCTGTTATTTAACCATACGTTTGGGAAAACCCTGAGGCAGGGAAATTCTAATACCTTTGCTATTTTCCGGACGCATGATGAAAAATGTTGCCCGGTTCAAGCTTTGCAAGACTACCTTAGTTTTGCAACGGAATGTGGCTTATCGCTCTCATACGGGTTCCTGTTTCGGACAATCAGAGGCGATGCCTTCATAAATAATCCCATTGATTATGCGACCATTTATAGGTCCCTGAAGATTACGTTAACGGAGATTGGGCTATCAGCTGGAGAGACACCGTACAGTCTTAGAGCTGGTGGAGCAATAACGCTCTCCGCAGGAGGAGCTGGAATTGAAGAAGTAATGGCGACAATTGGATGGAGAACAAAAGGTACCGCTAACTACTACTTAGCATGGAAAAAAGTAATGTTGAACGAGAACGGAGACACTTTGAAGAATTTGGAGAAATCAGCTAGGGGTCTATGATGACCTTGATAACCTAAAATGTCTTAGCCAAATTTTTCCTTGATTTGGTTCTCAAATTGATAAGATTTGGGGTGATATTTGTTTATATATGTTAATAAATGACTATGATAGAATGGTGGTTTTGGGTGATTTGATCATAGAAGCATGATGGGGATAGTGCTCTTCTTGCCCAATCTTATCCAGTTGTGAAAGCTGGAGCAGAGTAGGATGGTGAAAGATAGATTACTATCCTACCCGGCGACAGCTGAAACATGACAGTTCCTATTTGATAGAGGACGGAGGAAGCAGGGGTGTAAGGAGGCTATCCTTAAACATATTATGGAACTGAAAAGAAATGGACTGCAAAAGGGAAAGAAGTTAAGGACAAAGAGAATCGAGAATTGATATGGATAAAAGCTCTCAGTAGACAAAACCAGCTTTCTTTTTGGGGTACCTTAAGGTGCTCTTCTTGCCCAATCTTAGCAAGTTGTGAAAGCTGGGAGCCGAGTAGGATGGTGAAAGATAGATTACTATCCTACCCGGCGACAGCTGAAACAAGACAGTTCCTATTTGATAGAGGACGGAGGAAGCAGGGGTGTAAGGAGGCTATCCCTAAACATATTATGGAAGTGAAAAAAAATGGACTGCAAAAGGGAAAGAAGTTAAGGACAAAGAGAATCGAGAATTGATATGGATAAAACCTCTCAGTAGACACAACCAGCATTTTTGGGGTACCTTACGGTGCTCTTCTTGCCCAATCTTAGCAAGATGTGAAAGCTGGGAGCTGAGTAGGATGGTGAAAGATAGATTACTATCCTACCCGGCGACAGCTGAAACAAGACAGTTCCTATTTGATAGAGGACGGAGGAAGCAGGGGTGTAAGGAGGATATCCCTAAACATATTATGGAAGTGAAAAAAAAATGGACTGCAAAAGGGATAGAAGTTATGGACAAAGAGAATCGAGAATTGATATGGATAAAAGCTCTCAGTAGACACAACCAGCATTCTTTTGGGGTACCTTACGGTGCTCTTCTTGCCCGATATTAGCAAGTTGTGAAAGCTGGGAGCTGAGTAGGATGGTGAAAGATAGATTACTATCCTACCCGGCGACAGCTGAAACAAGACAGTTCCTATTTGATAGAGGACGGAGGAAGCAGGGGTGTAAGGAGGCTATCCCTAAACATATTTTGTAGTGAAAAATAAATGGACTGCAAATGGGAAAGAAGTTATGGACAAAGCGAATCGAGAATTGATATGGATAAAAGCTCTCAGTAGACACAACCAGCATTCTTTTGGGGTACCTTACGGTGCTCTTCTTGCCCAATCTTAGCAAGTTGTGAAAGCTGGGAGCTGAGTAGGATGGCGAAAGATAGATTACTATCCTACCCGGCGACAACTGAAACAAGACAGTTCCTATTTGATAGAGGACGGAGGAAGCAGGGGTGTAAGGAGGCTATCCCTAAACATATTATGGAAGTGAAAAAAAGATGGACTGCAAAAGGGATAGAAGTTATGGACAAAGAGAATCGAGAATTGATATGGATAAAAGCTCTCAGTAGACACAACCAGCATTCTTTTGGGGTACCTTACGCTGCTCTTCTTGCCCAATCTTAGCAAGTTGTGAAAGCTGGGAGCTGAGTAGGATGGTGAAAGACAGATTACTGTCAAGGTTGTAAGTTTATTAGCACTAAAGAAGAGCAGCCTTTTGTTTTACCGGAAAATAATTCCAGCATTCATATTAGACGCGTAGTTGCTATTTGCCTGCTCGCGGATTCCACTGCTTTTTCTGTGTTCTCTGGTTTGATATCACTGTTCCGGAAATCGTCTGACCTTTAGTTTTAAGCATTGACAATTGAAAAGTATAAACACTTTCGAAAAAATGAAATCAATCTTGAAAATGTTAATTGCTCTAATAAGACTGCTACATCAGATATGAAATTAATTATCTAAATCAGCAATACAAAAATAGTTACAGCAATAGCTACAATCTAGTGAAGAGCGAACTTGAGCCCATAGTAACCGGAAATTAGCAAAATAATAACATATTTTCAAATGTAAAGGAACCACCACTTGATATTGACTCAGGAAAGGAGCTTACTCTCCTAACTAAGTTTAAAACTAATTAAAAAAAACAATTCTCTTTAACTGAAAGTAAGGAGCGCCATTAAAACTTAAAACGAACAGAAATTATTCCGTATATGAAAGGGAGGTCCCCTACTCAACGCCTCGCTCTTTACGCTAAAGTTTTTTTATTGTTTTAAAAAATAAAGTGGTGAGAAAGAGTCTAACTTCAGCGTAAAGAGCGAGGCGTTGAGGAGGGGACAGTCTTTTTCATATACGGAATAATTTCTGTTCGTTTTCAGTTTTAATGTCGGTCCTTACTTTCAGTACACAAAACTTGTTTTTTTTTAATTAATTTTTGAACGTTTTTGAATTAATGCAAGTTTTGATTTTGGCTCACCGTACATGAATAATTAAAACAAAATTTGCATATTAATTTTACTTTTATTTGGTTAAATTGCTTTCTCGAAAGTTGTTTAATTTTATTTACGAACATTTTTATTAGTAATAAATACACGTAACTTACGAACCAACTTACGTAACGTACTTCTATATTCATATATTTTTAATACGTATATTAGGGGTTCGCCCCCTAGTCAATACCTCGCTCTTTACGCTAAAGTTCAAATTTTGTTCCAATTCTTTAAAAATGACCCCTTAATCACAAAGGCCGTTAATTAGAATAAATAGCTCTTATGAAAGTACTAAAAACCCTATGGCTTAAAGAGCGAGGTATTGACTAGGGGGCAAACCCAATCATATACGTAATAATTTCTGTTCGTTTTAAGTTTTGATGTTGCTCCTTACTTTCAGTTGAAAAACTTGTTTTTTTTATTTAATTTCTGATCGTTTTTTTTAATAATGCTGGAAAATCCGGCGCCCCCTTCATAGCAATGTCCCTTCCCCCCATGAAAACTTCCTCCATGGAAAGATCCTCCCACATAAACCCTGACCCACCCACCCCCCCCCCTCCCCACTACCAGAAAAAGATCCCCCCTGAAAACGTCTGTATACTTCCAAATAACCAATACTACATGTGAACATTGGGTAAAGTTCATAACTTTCAGCCCTCCCCCAGAAGACTTTGGGGGATTAAGTCATACTAAAAGACATAGTTATTATATTTTTGATCATGCTGAACAAAATGGCAATCTCAAAATTTTTATCGGACGATTTTGGAAAAAAAGGGCGGAGAGGGGACCTAGTTGCCCTCCAATTTTTTGGTTACTTAAAAAGGGAACTAGAACTTTTAATTTCCGTTCAATCAGCCCTCTCACGATATTCTAAAACCACTGTGACGATACGCTCACCCCTGAAAAAAAAAAAAAAAACACGGATCCGTGATCTTTCTTCTGACGAAAAATGCAAAATTTACATTTTTGTAGATGGGAGCTTGAGACCTCTACAATAGGGTTTTCTAATACGCTGAATCTAATGGTGTTATTTTCATTAAGATTCTATGACTTTTAAAGGTTCCCCCTTTTCTCGAAAATCAGGCAAATTTTCTCAGGCTGGTAGCCTTTAAGGGGTAAGACTAAACTTAATGAAACTTATAAATTTGAAATCAGCATAATAAGCCAATTTTTTTTGAAATGTCTATTGGTATCAGAATTCTGTTTTTTACAGTTTCGGTTGCCATTGAGCCGGGTCGCTCCTTACTTACAGTTCGTTACCACGAACCGTTTGATAGACGCCAGTGGGCAATATCGTAGAGAGCTGTTAAAGGGCCCATTGGAAAGCTAATCATTGTATCTATGTGCTCTTTTCAAATTCGTCTTATTAGAATTGAAGTAAAATGCATTTTCCTGGTTTCACTTCAGTAGTATTCCTAAAACGTTAATAAATAGAAATAAAAAGTGCATTAGCCTATTGGAATTACAACGGTCGAAAACCCTTAAACGGAGGTTTTCCGACCCGGCCCCCCGTTTTTAAAACCCGAGGAAATATTTTAGCCATATTTTTGCGTCTCTTTTCAAGCACTAACGTTAGTAAATAGCGATGGGAAATTCTAGCTAAGAAAAAATTGCAGACTTTTTCCTGTGTATGATATATTAATATTCCCCATTAGCAAAATCGTTATAATTAGGGAAACACTAGTATCTTTATTTAGATGCACTGCTAAAGTTGTAAAAACCGCTACCGGATCGTCAATGCTTTTTTTCTTTATATATTGAGAAAGAGCAGTGGCGGATCCAGGATTTTTTAAGGGGGGGGGGCAAAATAGGTTGGTCCGACAAACTTACGTTAGGAGCAAGTTTAATTAACGCAAACTTGCGTTAATTAAGTAAATTACACTAGTTTAGACTATTTTAGGGGGGCGCGCGCCCCCCTCGCCCTTCCCCTGGATCCGCCACTGAGACAGAGGCACTTGTGCGTTTTATTACTAATTATTTTGTTTCTTTCTTATAACAAATATTTTTTATATAGAGAGCATCTTTATATAAACAAAATGTAAGTACATACTTATTTTTTTTATCCCAACTGTTTCACCCTAGGGTGTATTTAATTAACTTATTTTGATTAGTTAATATAGTTGTTTAATTAACTAATGTGTATAATTCCAATTTATGGTAAAATTCTAGACAAGCTACTTTTCACTATCTTAGAAAATTGTTAGGTTTGGAAAACTAAACTTTCAGAAATGAATTCAGGGCCAAAAACATACTCCAGGGAGGTATTGCCAAGCTGCTATGTCAACCCTCCTCTGACTTCTGAGTCTTAAAAATTTGCCTACTTGAGAAGTCTGTCTACCTATTCGAACTTTGACAAAAAAAAAACATTATACCTTAATTTTCAGTTTTTAGTCTCCTTTTCTCCGGTTTTAATTTTGAAAATGTCATTCCTGTTATTTGATTGGAATTTTAAGAGTTTTTTTTATCATTGGGTTGTTTCTCAATTTAGGAAATGTATACGTAGATGTTTGAAAACTTCTGATTGAAACCTCGATGATTGAGCAAAGTTGTGAAGATGAAAACACTTTTCCTGTCTTAATTTAAGCAGAAGATCTATTTTGCAAGAGTTTTCACTTTTAATTAACACACAGGATTTTTTAAAGGTCATCGAAGGTCAGTACCCTCTAGAGGGCGAAGGAGTGGAGGTAGATACTTCAATATACCTCCCCGAATTCATCCCTGAGAGTTTCACTTTCTTAACTTAACTCCTTTCCAAGATAGCAAAAAGTAGCTCATCTAGAATTTTACCCAATTTATACAGCAGTAGAGTAAGTCTGCGAACGTTCTTTCTTTGCAGAAGCAACTCTTAGCCAAAGGAATTATATAACAACAGAGTAAGTCTGCGAGCGTTCTTTCTTTGAAGAAGCAACTCTTAGCCAAAGGAATTGAAACAGCTTGGTCGTACATAGCGCTCAAAAAAGAGATAATAAAGCGGTCCTGCAATTCTTCCTGAACAGTTATTTTTAATGCGCATATCCGAGAAGAATGAAATGGACGCGTAATTTTCATATTTGGAAAAAGAAAAAAAAATACGAATAAATATTTCAACTCATTGTGTCAATATTGATATTAAAATTTGATTAGCTTTAAGAATATTCAACTTTATACAGTTTTATCTTTATTTTATTGACCCAGCTGATAATAATTTCTTTTATTTTCATAGATCTTGCTTACTTTTCAAATCTGTTCCTCTCCCAGGAATTTACCTGTGGGAGGCAATACGCCTGACACCCAATTATAAAATTTCTGTGTTTGCGCCTATTTGAAGTTGAATATAATGGCTTCAATTTGGTATAAACCTTGTGTAATAAAACTTAATTCAGGTAATAGTTAGGTTGTACCTAGAGATACTGACACATTTTTTCCCCATCCACTAGCCTTCCAAGCTCCTAAAAAGTACCCCTCTGTATGTGAACTAGTGGATAAGAACCTATCCGGAGAGTTTTTTTCACCTTCTAGCTTATTTTTGATGTGAAATACCCCCTTGAATTTTAAACGAATATTTTTTACTCAAAGCTGAAGGCAATTAAGAATTCTACAAAGAAATAATCTAGACTTTCTATGCTAACGAAATTCATGACCCTGGAATTTTCCAAATTTTATCTTAGAAAATTAGGTTCTTCAAAGCATGTCCTTAAAGTTATCATTCATCTATTCCAAGAGAAACTTCGATAGAAAATCGCGGATAAATCAATGGTAATTTAAGAGGCATTTTGAAAGACTTAACTACAGACACGTCAGGCTGTCTGTGGTAACGAAATACAAGTAAAAAGGCTGAAATGTAACCAAACTTGAAAAAAATCTGGTAACCAAATACATCAAAATAATCTTCTTTTTATTGTGGTTTCACATATATAAAACTTATTAAATTTATAATTACCCCTAAAAAGTTACGATAAAAAAGAAAATTTGCAGAATTGATGGAAAAAAAAAAACTGGGAACACACCCTAAAACGGCGTGATAATATGAAGATTCCAGTATAATATTCAGCTAGTCCAAGAATCAGATGCTTAAGATTTCAAGTTCGTATATATAAAAATCTGAATTTGGCATTTTCCCCAAAATTTTTCCAAAAAAAAAAAACAAACCTGACTCTTTCAAATATATCATTTCCACGACACGCCCATGAATCAGCTCCCTTACCACCCTACCTCCCTGCCACCTGACCACTCTTCCTCCCTGTCACCTCACCTCCCTACCACTCTTTCTCCTTGCTACCCTCGATCACAACAAACTATCCAAAACAACAATCAAAATAACCTTCTTCCCGCTCCTTTAAAATAAAAATCAAATTAACCATCATTTAATAAATACTGTTTTACTTTTCTTTTAAAAACTAAAAGATGTTGACTTGTCCAAATGCTCATTGGAAACGAATTCCACCCAGAAGTTCCAAGAAACTATAGTCCAAATCAGCCCGGAAAAAAATCACCAATAGCACGGAAAAAATGCACGGTGATCAAATCAAAGTAATGGTCGAAAAAGGGCTCATTCGAGCGTTAATTAAAAGCTATAGTGCCATTGTTGAGCAACAGAAGATATCATACAGCAGAAAAGTGTTGACTTCTGCCATTTTGTGTCGAGATATGCATGGACTTTAACAATCCAGCGACGTCCCAGAGCTGCTAACTGTACCTTTTACGAATATATATATATATATATATATATATATATATATATATATATATATATATATATATATATATATATATATATATATATATATATATATATATAGAGATATATATATAGATAGAGAGATATATATATATATATATATATATATATATATATATATACATATATATATATATATATAGATATATATAGATATATATATATAGGATATATATATATATATATAGATATATAGATATATATATAGAGATATATAGAGAGAGAGAGAGAGAGAGAGAGAGAGAGAGAGAGAGAGAGAGAGAGAGAGAGAGAGCATTTTTAAGGATGATGATAGCATTTATAAGGATACAGTGCTACTTATGAAAATCTCTATTTTATTAATCATTGTTCCTTGTAAATGTAAGAAACAAAAACAATATTTGTCTGATTCAAAAATTGCTCCAAACCGTTACCAATGTAAAAACTTTGGACAAGCATCATCGACAAATTATTCCACGAAAAGAATCAATTAGTTTCTGTCTCTTTCTTCTTTTTTATATATATTTTTTTATGTATAGTTTAAACTCAGGTAAATGTATTGTCACTTGTTAGTTTTCTTCAATCAAATCACTGTTACATAATAAATAAATATATAACTAATAAAAACAGCGTAGGCTATAGAGCTTAAAACAAACGAAGGAAATTCAAAAACTCCCAACATAAACGCCTAAGAGTCGGGATAAAATTCCGAATAGGTGAATATTGATATAGCATATTGTATTGAAACGAAATTTTATTAGGGAGTTTAATTGAAGTTTAATGGTCCGCGTTTATCAATAATATAATAAAGTGTTTGGAATTTTAAATAATTTTTTGAGTTTATAGCATTTCCTTCTGGAGAGTGGGAATAGTAAACAGATACATAAGATTTATTCATCGTACAATACACGTACAATATTACAATTTACTATTCCCCGAAAGGATCACTAGCCTGTAAATGCAAACATGGTATTTACAAACCAACATGTATGCCATCATTGTATAAGTTTTTTAGAATTGGCTGTACTATGTAATCTGGGCTATATACCTGTTTAGTAAGTCCTACCTGTTAGTTAGCCACATACCTATTAATCAGTACCTATATACAGAAGAGCAGTGTCATACCAATCATCTCAAACCAGATTGTTTTTTGGAGGGCCTATAAACATAGCTAACCTATGAAATTAAAAGCAAGGGATGTATGAAAACAAACCCTGGAGACTACTCTCTTATCTAAGATAATCTGAGGATAATTTACTCAACTACACACCACTGCGAAAAAATCTGCACGAATATGCAATACAAGTGGTCATGATTACACCCATCTACCACTCATTTTCCAGAAATTGCTGTGCTGTTTCTGAGAAAGTTGGAGCAGAGGGATATCGTTGCCCATACACAAATTTTAGTAGCAATCAGCATCCAAACCTAGCAAACTACTGTAATTTTAATTTTTCAAGATGTCGGCATGTCAAGCAAGTGCAAATGAGACAGTAACTTCAAATACTGACGTGCTATCTTCCAGTGAACAACAAAGAGGAGCTAGTTCCCATTCCCCCTCAAAAACCATACAGATAAAATGAGACAACAGCTGTATCACCAAATTTATCTAGAAATTCTCGATTAAGGGACTCAGGAGAAGGACAGGCTAAAAGTAAGGCACAGTTGAAGTACTTTGCTGATGAAGAAAATGAAAAAGAATATTAAGAATAGGTGACAGTGAGAAGTCCAATATTGACTGTGATGATGTTGAAGGGACATTTGAGTCTTCTGACACAATGAAAAGTTGACAGCTTCGAAGAAGAAAAAAGCTCTTTACAGATTTAGTTCCTTTTTACTTCAATAATCATCTCCCATCAGATTATCCAGAGTACATTCTGATCAATTTTCCCAACAACGTTTCCCTGCCCTTAGAAGATTTTGGCTTAGATGCAGCTTATGAGAACCAATATAACCAGCTAAGTTTTGACAACCAACACTTTAATGAAAACCTTAATGATATTTGTGACCCTTATTCAGCAGACCATGCTAAGTGCGCAATTGCATTTACAGCAGCAAGGGTCGGGGGAAGAGATACAGATAATAGACGTGAAAAAAATGGTAAAAAAGAAGAAAGGTCTATTGTTGACACTACTCCAAAACAAGCGCCCTCAGAAAAAGATGAATTTGAGAGCTAGGTTAAGAAGTGTCCATATCCTGACGAGCCTGGCTGTAAATCAAGCAAAAGCACAGACTCATTTGTGAAGTTTTCTAGTGAAGAATTCAGGATAATTTATGACACATGTTGGAACGAAGAATATAAATCAAGGCAAATGTGGTAAATTCCTACCAATTAAATAAAAGACTATTGCCCCAAAAGCTTTGCTTACAAAAAAAAATGACAACACCGCACTTACCTCCAAAGTTGAAAACGTGCCAGTTTGCATGTCTACATTCCTTGGTTGTCAGGGCTTAGTTGCCTGGGAATGAGCTAAAGAAGGGAATGGGCCATAAAATAGCAAGGCCACCAAACAAAATTGATCAAAGCCTAGTTGCACAGCAAATTAAGAACTTTCAGCCAGCAATTCCACACCACCTTCTAGCTCAGGCTCCAAATATTCGGTACCTTTCTCATGATTTGAGCTAAAATTCATGGCAGAAGACTTTGAGGAAAAACATCCAGCAAACAAAATCAGTGATGAGACATAAGAAGATTTTTAATGGTATGAAAACATCATTGGGCTTGCCCCAAAGGGACGGGGGCAAGCATAGTGCACGTTTGTGCACTATTAAAAGAGAAAGTAGAGAGGGTGAGAACTGCTGGTAAGAAATGGAGAGGCAACTTAGAAAGAGACTGAACTGTAAAGAAGGCACAGAGAGCTTGCTGAACAAGTTTCTAAAGAGTTTTAGAAAGACAAGTAAAAATACCAAAAAGACAACCAACATGTTCGTTACAGTAGACCAATAAAAAGTCCTGCTGCTTCCCATCATGCCCAGCAGAAAGGACACCTGTCTTCTATCCAGACTTTAATCTAACGTTTGCGCAAAGCCTACCAACAAAACTTGAACCTTTGCTTTGTTGGGACTAATCTCTACAAGAACGTGATGCGCCTGATATAGATATTACCTACCCCAAGGTCATAAAGATAAATAGGGATACCCTACTCTTGATTTTCTATACTGACAATTGCTGTGCTTGTAACAAAATTTTATAATTGTTAGTACATTTGTATAGTCAGTCAACAGTGAAGGAAGACTTGAAATGATTCATATCAAGTATATAGTCTAAGGTTAGAGGTATATAGGGGTTGACTCTGTACACGGATCGATTGAGTCTCAAATTAAAAAGGGATATTTTTGACTGTGAGGATTTGTACTACACCATAGAAAATAACAGTAGAAAATTCACGAAAGCCCTGAGAATGGACATGAAAGACTTTAACCAACAGAAAAACTGGATGCTACTGACACCACCATGAATAATTTAGGCATTGCTATTGGTGAGTTTAGTGAGATCTTTTTTAAGTAGAGAAAGGCAGAAAGGTTCTATAAAACTAGCCCTGAGGGTGAAGAAGAGTAAATTTTGTGCAAAAAAAAGTTGGTTAATAAAATCAGGAGGTGAAGTATCCTTTTTGCCAGATCCGATTCTTGGCTCAAGGGGGATCAAACTAAAAAAGACAAAGGTCATCTTAGAAAACTTGTACCTTTTATAGATACAAATGGTTTTGGTAAGTTATGCCCTCATAGCTGTCTGCGGTCATTTTTCTTAGCTGCCAGCAGCATGACTGCGATTCCTTTTACATTTTTTTTTTGAAATATCCAAATATTTGAATAAAAAATATTGAACTTATTCTACAGGATTCATACATGGTTTTGTCTTCAGCGCATGGCACTGACATGGGTTTTTGGCCAAGTAATAGCGCGTTATAGGTTTTATTCATATTTTTTACCTCTGGGATTTGAATTCGAGTCTCGAGTAAAAGGTAAAAGTCTGTATATGTCAGATAAACACTTTCTAATTTTTGAAACCACCACTTTAAACGAGTAACATGTACGATGGTAAAAGTACATATCTACTGTTTGAGGCTTCTGGGGACTAGTAATAGAAAAGCTTACTGAAATACAAAATCTCCGTATTTTTTTTTTTTTTTTTTTTGCTTATTTAACCGATTTCCAAAATTACCCAGTGTCCAGTTTCTCCTTAAACCGTATTGAAAGAACTCAACTTTGAGCCGCGATACCTCAAAGTAATGAAAAGCGCAGATACGTACTTTTACATTTAGAGGGCCGTTAAGATTGTTTAACTGAGTGTTGATAATATCATTGTTATTCTAACGTTTTTGATATACTCGGCAATTTCACAACCAGGTTAAAATTGCCAAAATTACTAATGGAGGGGCAACTTATCATTTGATTTTGTCATGATTAAGATTGTTTAATTCATAAGACAATGCCATCGTCGCCTTAACGTTTTAACACAATCGGCAATCTCATAACCAGACAAGAGCGGATCCAGGATTTTTTTTTCGGGAGGGGGGGGGGGGGGGTTTACCCGACTTTTTCCCGTCTTTACAGGTATTTTCGTCTTTACATGTATTTTTTAGACTAATTTTCGACTCGGTCAAAAATTTCGGGGGGGGGGGTGTTCAAACCGGGTAACACCCCCCTGGATACGGCCTTGTAACCAGATTAAAATTGGCAAGAATATTGCCAATAGTGCTAATGCACAGGCCAATTACTATCTAATTTTATTTGATTGTTTAATCCAAACTTGATATTTAAATCGTCGTTTTAAAGTTTTGATATAATTGGCAATGTCGTAACCAGGTCAAAATTCGCAACACTATTGGCAAAAATGGCTAAAGTAGGGGCTACTTATTTATTAATTTTCACTTAACTATGATTATTTAAAATATATTTGGCAATTTTCCCATCGCCTTACCGCTATTCTATAAATTCGAACGTCATCGTCAGTTCGAAATTGTCAATAATATTTCCAAAACTGCTGATGCGGGAACCACTTATTATTTATTTTTCCCGTGATTAAAATTGTTTAACTTCCATATGACTATAATTTTCTCATGATTAAAATTATTTTCTCATTTTTAGATAGATCGATACAGAACTACTTCTTGTGGAAAACAGAACACAAAAGAGTATTGATTCGCGAACTGTTAAAAAATCTCAAATATTCTCAGGAACCTTAAGAGGGCCACCGACAGAACACAGAAGAATTGTCCTCAATAGCACCATTCATTCCGTTATTCTAATATTCTTCCTTGATTATTGAGATCTCGTTGTATATATATATATATATATATATATATATATATATATATATATATATATATGATATATATATATATATATATATATATATATATATATATATATATATATATATATATATATATATATATATATATATATATATATATATATATATATATATATATATATATATATATATATATATATATATATATATATATATATATATATATATATATATTATATATATATATATATATATATATATATATATATATATGATATATATATATATATATATATATATATATATATATATATATATATATATATATATATATATATATATATATATATATATATATCATATATATATATATATATATATATATATATATATATATATATATATAATATATATATATATATATATATATATATATATATATATATATATATATATATATATATACGAGGCATGTTTTTTAAGCAAGTACCGTTTTGCGATTCTGCCGCCGCAGCGCTACGGTTGGCGTTCTGTGCATGCGCGCTGGTTATCTACATCTCTTGTCTACGCACTGACGCCATTACAGTCTGATTCTTCATTGTATACGTTGTTTACTGAGTGTTTTAAAATGCCTCCGACAATAGTGAGTCCCGCCGAATCTGAAGTACGGGCTGTTATTCGATTTCTTAGTGCTAAAGGCGTAAAACCGATCGATATTCGTCGTGAGATCTGTCAAGTTTACGGATAAAAACATTATGAGTGATGGAATGGTAAGGAAATGGGTGAGAGCATTTAAAGATGGCAGCACAAATGTGCATGATGAAGAACGGAGTGGGCGTCCTTCGGTCTTTAATGAAGAGTCTCTTTAATGAAGATTTGGTGCAGAAAGTGGAAGAAAAGGTGAGAGAAAACAGACGCTTTACAATTTCATCAATATGCGACTGGTTTCCTCAACATTCTCCTGCACTTGAAGAAACACCTGGGTGGTCAGCGTCTTCAAGACGATAACGAAGTCAAAAACAGTTGTGATACAGTGGTTAACAAGTCAGGCGGCAGAATTTTATGAGGAGGGTATTCAAAAACCGGTGCCACGTTATGACAAGTGCCTCAATATTCACGAAAATTATGTACAAAAAGTAGATTAAGGTACAAGCTTTTATGTAAAAATAATATGTGAGGAATCCATTAAAAAAAAATTCTGAAGGGGGCTAAAGCCTTTAGAATCACTAAAATTTTGGGCCATACTAAAATACACTTTTCCAAACTATCAGACACCGCCGTCTACCCCTCAAAAATATATATATATCATACAAGCCTATAAGGATTTTTCAGATTCCTGCTATGAAACATATGGTTATGTAGGCCTACTGATATTAAAAAAAAGTATCCAGTTTCAAATATAAACAGATGGGTATACAGATAAATAGATGGAACTCATCTAAATATTCGGTAGTTCCTGCAACATTTTATATGTAAAAAGGACACCAAACAAAAGCATATTTTTTTAAATCCTGGACCAATATAAGTCTATCAATGTAAACTACTACTACTACTACTAGCAACTATTCGCAGCACCATGCCGCCTGAGGCCAATAGAGCTAACTTACTTACTTACTTAGGTCCCGGCCATTTTCGTGGGACGTTTTGGGGCCACTCCTCTTGCTAGCTCATGCGTAAGGGCTCGGTACATTGCTCTATCTGGTGCGATACGTGATAACTGGGCTATCTTACGTTGTCGAAGTGGAAGTTCTCCATCCATCGTTTTCGTGGTCTGCCTCGTGGGCGAAGGCCATGGAGGGATCCTTCAAGGGCGATTTTCGGAAGGCGGCTCGGCTCCATTCGCTTGACGTGGCCGAACCAGCGCAGTTGTTGCTTCTTAATTTTATTGAGTATGGTTTCAGTGGACTGGAGCCTTTGACGTACTTCCACATTTGTGATTCGGTCAGTGTATTTGATTCTAGAAATGCGACGGAGGCATCTCACCTCAAAAGCTAGAAGTTTTATTTCGTCTTCGGTTTTCAGAGTCCATGTGTTTCACATCCATAAATAACTATGGGGATTACTAAACTGTTGAATAGGCGCATTTTGAGTTTGTTGGATAGGTGGTTACTTTCCAGAGGTTGGCTAGTCTTCGGAAGCTAGAGCTAGCAAGTGCAAGTCGACGTTTCACGTCAGAGCTATGGCAATTATCTGAGGAGAGTAGGCTACCAAGGTACAGGAAGTGATCAACTGTTTCAACCTGTCTCTCCCGCCTATGGTGATAATGGGCGGGTTGTCTAGTTCACGTCTCGTAGTTACCATGACTTTGGTCTTGCTGGCATTGATCTCCATCCCGAACGGCTTTGTGGTATCGTAGAGTTTATCAGCTTGTGCCTGCAATTCTTGTGTAGAGTTGGCTAGCTCATCAATATCATCAGCGTAGGCAAGATTCTATATTAACACCCCTCCTATTGTTGCGCCATATTCCGACTGCATCATCGACAGAACGGCATTTAGAAAGAGGTTGAAGAGATGTGGTGATAAGATGCAACCCTGGAGTACTCCTGACGAAGTTGTAAACTCTTCTGACAACCCATCAACGGTTATTACTTGGCCTCGGAACTGGTCGTACAGACTCTTGATTATTTCGACTATCTCATAAGGGATACCGTAGTGAAGGAGGATATGCCATAGTCCTTCGCGCCATATCAGGTCAAATGCCTGACGGAAATCAACGAATAGTTGGTAGAGTTCTTAGTTTTTGAATTCGATGTGTCGTTCCATGAGTTGCCGAACGACAAATATCTGATCGATTGTTGATCTTCCAGGGCGGAAGCCGGCCTGATATTCTCCAATGGCAAAGGCAGTTGTTGCTTGAATGTGACGGAGTAGGATTTTTGTCAGGACACGTGACTGATGGCTCGTGAGGCTGATCGGACGGTAGTTTCCGCACTCTTTCTTTGACCCCTTTTTGTGAATGGGTACAATGGCAGCCTTGCCACCACTGACGGGGTACGTGGCCGGTTTCCCACACCGCAGACACAATGGCATGGTACAGATCAGTTACATCATCCGATCCGACGTTAATGAGTTCAGCGGTGACTCCGTCTGGGCCAGGGGCTTTCCTTGTTTGAGCGTCTTGATTGCTGACTCGGTTTCTGACTGAGTGGGGGTGGTGGTCTGAGTTCTTGGTCGGGTATGGGGAAGCGGGTTAGTATTTTAGGATCCGCAGCTACTGGGGGATTCAGTTTATCGTTAAAGTATTCTTTCCATCTTTCAAGTCTCATCTTTGAATCGTAGATCTCATTTCCGTCTTTGTCCAGGATCACTGATGTCTGCGGCTCTTTTTTTTCCGGCTTAACTCGCGTACCATTCTGAAAACTGCTCCGCTATTCCCCTTCTTGGACAGTACTTCGCAGTCTTCGCATTTCTTTCGCAGGTGGTTACGTAGTGCCTTTCTGATCTCTCGCTCTACTCTTCTCTTGAGGAGCTTGTAAGTATCCCAACTGTGACGGTCGGATTTATTGCAAAAAAGTCGCTTATCCTCGCATAGCGCAATGATCTCATCTGTGATCCATGGTTTTTCATTTGGAGTTTTTCTTCCAAGGACGTCATTCGCTGTCTCTATGATAGCTGATGTAGCCTGCTCGGTCAGGGAGTCTATCTCATTAGCAGTGGTCAAGGAAGAATGATTTTTCAGGATCTCTCGGAATTTTTCAGATAGAGTGGAAGTGTAGGTCTGCTTTTTGCGGGATCCCGCAGCAGATCCAGCCGGAATCTTGGGATTTTTGTTGCTTTTTGCAATTTTCTCATCCTTAGCTTGAACCTTGACATCAGGAGAGTGTGGTCAGAGTCGAAGTCTGCTCCAGGTAATGCTACTGTGTCTAGTACGGAAGACTTCCAGCGCTTCGATATCAGGATATAATCAATCATGTTCTCGGTTTTACCGTCTGGGGATCTCCAGGTCACTTTACGTCGATGGTGGTGTTTGAAAATTGTGTTCGTTAAGAATAACTCGTTTTCTCGGCAGAAGTCGAGCAATCGTTCCCCTCTCGCATTGAGTTTTCCGTGACCAAAAGTCCCCATTATATCGGATCGACCGGTATTATCCATACCTACTATAGCGTTAAAGTCTCCCATGACAATCAGTACGTCTTTCTTATGGATTTGGTCAATGACGCTTTGTAGTGTGAAATAGAAATTCATCGCATTCTTCCTCACTTCTGGCGGAGTCTGGGGCATAGACTTGGACGACAGAGATATTCTTGGCAGCTCCCTTAAGTCGTAAGACGGCTATTCTTTCTGAGACTGGGGTGAAGGAGATTAGAGATTTTTTGGCAGTTGATGATACGAAGAATCCTACACCTTGTCGATGAACTCCGTCCTTGCGGCCGGACAACAAGAGGGAGGCTCCAGAGAGGTTTTCCTCACTCGTTCGGGGGAGGTGAGTCTCAGAAAGCCCAATAACATCCCAATTGTACCTCTGTAGTTCTCTAAGGGCAAGATCTAGTTTTTCCCGGTTTGGCAAGTGTTCGGATGTTTAGCGTGCCAAAGTGTAGGGAGGTTTTTGTCGGAACGGAACAACCGTGTGGTTTTTCACACCCGGGTGGGGGTCGTCCTAGGCCTAGGATCGTCGGCTGCCCCGGGACGCGGTAGCATGTAAAATTAATTTTCTTAAAATTAATTTTCAAACCTATTCTAGCACCCTGAACTCGCAATACCTCTAAAAGTTAATTCATTCTGCTCACACTTTCATCTAGGAGGCTAAATCATCAGCATAATCTAAGTACAGGAGAGTTTTTTTTCCTCCCCAGTTGATTCCGTGGTCTCCCATTGCCTTTCCTGTGCTCCTTAAAGACAAAATCCATCAAAATAATCCATATAAAGGGGGATGGAACACAACCCTGCTGAACTCCTGATTTAATACAGAACCAGCTGCTAACCTCATTTCCTAACTTAACCGCAGCAGTGTTATTCCTCATATATAGCGGTTATCTAACCCTTAACCCCTTTAATGTACTTGTCTGCTATACCATACAAGGATAAGACCTTTGCTAAAGCTCTTCTATCAACAGGATTGAACGCTCACTCATAATCAATAAAACTGAGGACCAAAGGTGTTTAAAAACTCAGGCACTTCTCAATTATTAACCTAAGAGTAAAAATTTGGTCCACACATCCTCCACTTTCATCAGTGTTACCATGTTCAACCGTGGAAAAAACAAATAAGCAACATGCACATTTCGTCTATAATAATTCAAACATTAACAATCTATTAACTCATACGGGTAACTACAATTTAAAGGAAAGCGACAACTTCTTAAGTTGTTTGACGTCATATATTTTTAGTTTATTTTTATAGAATTCCAGATTTTACACTGATTTTCAAGAATATAAACGGCTTTTTTGAACCAATTCAAACAATCAGATTTCATTGTCACTGTCCAGTGGTACTGAAACAATTCAAACATTGAACCAATAGAACTGCTGAAACACTGACCAATCCAAAACACTGAACCAATTCAAACAATCAGATTTCACTGTCACTGTCCAATGGTACTGAGACAATTCAAACACTGAACCAATAGAGCCGCTGAAAAACTGAACAATCCAAAACACTGAAACAATTCAAACAATCAGATTTCATTTTCACTGTCCAATGGTACTGAAACAATTCAAACATTGAACCAATAGAACTGCTGAAACACTGACCAATCCAAAACACTGAACCAATTCAAACAATCAGATTTCACTGTCACTGTCCAATGGTACTGAGACAATTCAAACACTGAACCAATAGAGCCGCTGAAAAACTTAACAATCCAAAACACTGAAACAATTCAAACAATCAGATTTCATTTTCACTGTCCAATGGTACTGAAACAATTCAAACATTGAACCAATAGAACTGCTGAAACACTGACCAATCCAAAACACTGAACCAATTCAAACAATCAGATTTCACTGTCACTGTCCAATGGTACTGAGACAATTCAAACACTGAACCAATAGAGCCGCTGAAAAAATGAACAATCCAAAACACTGAAACAATTCAAACAATCAGATTTCATTTTCACTGTCCAATGGTACTGAAACAATTCAAACATTGAACCAATAGAACTGCTGAAACACTGACCAATCCAAAACACTGAACCAATTCAAACAATCAGATTTCACTGTCACTGTCCAATGGTACTGAGACAATTCAAACACTGAACCAATAGAGCCGCTGAAAAACTGAACAATCCAAAACACTGAACCAATTCAAACAATCAGATTTCATTTTCACTGTCCAATGGTACTGAAACATTCAAACATTGAACCAATAGAACTGCTGAAACACTGACCAATCAAAAAACACTGAACCAATTCAAACAATCAGATTTCACTGTCACTGTCCAATGGTACTGAGACAATTCAAACACTGAACCAATAGAACCGCTGAAACACTGAAAAATCCAAAACACTGAACCAGTTCAAACAATCAGATTTCATTTTCACTGTCCAATGGTACTGAAACAATTCAAACATTGAACCAATAGAACCGCTGAAACACGCTGACCAATCCAAAACACTGAACCAATTCAAACAATCAGATTTCACTGTCACTGTCCAATGGTACTGAGACAATTCAAACACTGAACCAATAGAACCGCTGAAACACTGAAACAAAAAAATCCAAAACACTGAACCAGTTCCAACAGTTCAAACCAATCAGATTTCATTTTCACTGTCCAATGGTACTGAAAACAATTCAAACATTGAACCAATAGAACCGCGCTGAAACACTGACCAATCCAAAACACTGAACCAATTCAAACAATCAGATTTCACTGTCACTGTCCAATGGTACTAAGACAATTCAAACACTGAACCAATAGAGCCGCTGAAAAACTGAACAATCCAAAACACTGAACAATTCAAACAATCAGATTTCATTTTCACTGTCCAATGGTACTGAAACAATTCAAACATTGAACCAATAGAACTGCTGAAACACTGACCAATCCAAAACACTGAACCAATTCAAACAATCAGATTTCACTGTCACTGTCCAATGGTACTGAGACAATTCAAACACTGAACCAATAGAACCGCTGAAACACTGAAAATCCAAAACACTGAACCAGTTCAAACAATCAGATTTCATTTTCACTGTCCAATGGTACTGAAACAATTCAAACATTGAACCAATAGAACCGCTGAAACACTGACCAATCCAAAACCAATCAATTCAAACACATATTCACTGAACCTGTCCAATGTAACTCAAAACAATCAGATTTCATTTTCACTGTCCAATGGTACTGAAACAGTTCAAACATTGAACCAATAGAACCGCTGAAACACTGACCAATCCAAAACACTGAACCAATTCAAACAATCAGATTTCACTGTCACTGTCCAATGGTACTGAGACAATTCAAACACTGAACCAATAGAACCGCTGAAACACTAAAAAATCCAAAACACTGAAACCAGTTTCAAACAATCAGATTTCATTTTCACTGTCCAATGGTACTGAAACAATTCAAACATTGAACCAATAGAACCGCTGAAACACTGACCAATCCAAAACACTGAACCAATTCAAACAATCAGATTTCATTTTCACGGTCCAATGATACTTAACCAAATGAGTCACTGAAACACTAAACAATCCAAAACAGTGAACCAATTCAAACAGGCAGATTCAATTTTCACTGTTCAATGATACCGAACCAATTAAAACAGTGAACCAATTGAATCATAGGCAACGCAATAGCGCTGCCTAAGTAAAAAACGATCTTGGCACGATGTACTATTTATTTAGATTTATAGGTTTTAGAACAGGGCACTTCGTATCGGAGGTTTTGTCGTAGAAACTTTGGAAAGTGCTCATTCGACTAGAGATTGGAAGGGTTTGTGCCCTTTTTATTAGTCGAAAAGGATTGGAGGGCAACTAACACTCCTCTCACGCCCACATTTCCCCAAACACATCCAATCAAAATTTTGAGACAGCCATTTTGTTCCACGTAGTTGAAAGGTCCGTAAATTATGAAGATGACAACCCCTCCCCCCCAGAGCCCTCAGAGCAAGGGTTGTAAGTTATGCCCTGTGGGCATATAAGGTTTTTTATAGGAAGTGTTGTCGTAGAAACTTCAAAAAAAAGGGCTTATTCGAATGGAAATTGAAAGGGCTAGTGCCCTTTTTAATAGTCGAAAGTTATTGGAGGGCCAATAACCCTCCTCTCACGCCCACCGTTTCCCCAAACACTTCCGATCCACATTTGATATGGCCATTTTTTTCGACTTAGTTGAAAGGTCTGGAAATTATGTCTTTGAGGATGACCCCCCCCCCATAGCCCTCAGGACAAGGGTTGTAAGTTATGCCCTTGGGGCATATAAGGTTTTATATAAAGTGTGGTCGCAAAGGTTTCAAAAAGGTTTTATAGAAAGAGTTGTCGTAGAAGCTTCAAACTGAAAAAAAAAAATCTTTTAAATGTTTTCACTTTTATAACTTTAAGAAATCAAAAATTAATTAAGATTTTAAGGAGTAAATATCAGCATATGTATATGAAACTGACAATGCGCGATCATTTGATTTTTTTTTTTTTTCGGTAAAGTACAAATTATATTCTGGCTTTTAGAAAGCATAGGGGTTTAGAACCCTACTCATATTAATTTCTGCTCGTTTTGAGTTTGACTCTGTTATTTATTTTAATATCTGTTCGTTTTGGGTTTCATTTATGTATTGATACTGATTTGTGGTAGTTGTATGCTTGGTAGATTATTTGATTCTATTTTTGTTCATTTTTGGTTTAATGGAATTCTTTATTTTTTTTTGAAAAACTTATTTTGTGGAAAAAGCTTTTTTAATTAATTGAACGACTAAGACGCTGAACAATCCAAAACACTGAACCAGTTCAAGCAATCAGATTTCACTTTCACTGTCCATGGTACTTTAAGCTTTAGCGTCATTGTAAAAGCAATTTCAATACGCATCATTTTTTATTTATTTATTGATAAATTTACAAGACAAACTATACCCAAAATCCTAAAGGATGTTGGAACGTGTGTTGGTTTATTTCAACACAAGTTAGTAAGTCAACTGCACACGGGATTTAAGGAGGCGCAAGAAAAATTAAAATTTAAAATTTAAATTTAAAATTTAAAAATTTGGTCAAGATTCTAAGTCCTTTTTTGTGGTGGGAGCAGGCAATAAAAGTAAAAGGTATTTCTCAAACCATGACAGGATGGATGTTTCTTGTCAAGAGTGTCCGTGGCTTGGTACCCTCAAAAAGTTACAAAAATAAAACAGTCAGCTTATAAGTGATTTTCTTCTTTTTTTGCTGCAATTATTCTTTTTTATTACCCCCCCCCCCCCCAGGGGATCAATGTCTCTCGGTCATATTGGAATAGTGTGTTAACGATGGTTTTTTAGCACAGCATCTGGCTGGGTTAACTGTCAATGAGTTTATTATTGACATATTATTGAGTTATTATTGACCTTGAGCGTTGCAATATGAAAACTTGAATTTCCTTATTGGACGTTATTAATATTCGATTTTTTCTTATGTTTTTGCATCGCGTTTGCGTTTTTTCTCTTTTCTTACGATGTTTTTTTTTATTTTAGGTTGGTTTGTTTGCTCTTTTATTTTGCTTTTTTTTTCCAATGTTGATAAAAGCGTGAAACCTTTATCCTATTATGTGAAGCAGGAATATTCAGACTTATTAGTAAAAAAAAGTTTTTTGTTATTTTTTCATTGTCTTATTAAAAAATTATACCCGTTTCTCTATATTTCCATTTCGTTTTAGCTGTAAATAGAAAACAGTTTGGTCGAAGAAATCATTCGTTCCCGATTCGGTCTAGTAAGGGTAGCTTTTGAGTAGGGGGAAGGGTTAGTAATACTTTTCCTACTCTCTGCAGGCCTTTGCCAACTTTTACTGAACATTGGTTTTCAAAAACACTTCAATAATTCAAAATATCTCGTTAGTAGAGCTCCTTTAGACTAGGGAACTTTGTGATACCGTCAGCTGGCTACATGACTGTTGAGTATTCTTCAATCGAAGTTTACAAAAAACAAAATCAAAGATCGGTACAAAACCATGAACCGCTTAAAAACAGATTATTTACCTAAAGACTGTTACTTTTCCACATTCATTTCTCATTAGAATCCTTGAACAAAAGATCTGGTCTAACGATAACCTTTAAATCATTATAGGCTATATTTATACAATCTGTGAAGCAAATAAAAGTCTCTGAAGTCCCGCATTTTTTTCCTATAGCAATCTTATGAAAAAAAAAATTCAGCTAAAAAGATTCGTCGTCAAAGTGTATAGCGTGTTCCTAGTTTTCTGTGCATAATATTGATAAGTGTCTCAGCTCAGTTATAGTGGACTTGGTTTCCATATTGAATATGTATGTTCCAACAGTTTTAAGTCACACTAATGACTTTGTTGTATTAGCAACTTGTCCCACTACACTTAATACATGATACTCATACACGACTATCTTAATACATGATACTTAATACATGACTATCAGAATGATAGTCATTCTGATGATCATCATTCTGATGATCATCATACATGATACTTAATACATGACTATCAGAATGATAGTCATTATGATGATCATCATTCATGATACTTAATACATGAATATCAGAATGATAGTAATTCTGATGATAATCATTCTGATGATCATCATACATGATACATAATACATAACTATCAGAATGATAGTCATTCTGATGATCATCATACATGATACTTAATACATGACTATCAGAATGATAGTCATTTTGATGATCATCATATTCCATACAACTCCAAAAAGACTGGGAGTTTATGTTTTCGCCCATGGCTCTCTCAGGCATCCCGCGCGCTCTCAGGCTCCTACCGGCTAGATTACGTGTCCTTTGTCATAGAATCTGTCCCGTTTTTGCGGCACGATCTGCCCCTTCTGACGGTACTCTGTTACCATAATTTTATTTTTAATGAGCATCTGCTTGATGATACTTATGTTCGCCATATATTTCTTTGTTTTGTGTTTTTCTTTTCCTTTTTAGTGCAATTTTCTTCACTTGCTTTATTGTAAAAGAGGGTAAAAAAAAATAAATTATTATTATTTTCGTCACGTTTTGAGGTTGGTTTATCCAAGAGGCAATCTACTCCTTCTTCAGGTCAATCATTGCTCGAATGACATTTTTTTTTTCTTTCTTTCTAAACGTATTGTCTCTTATGTGTGATTAAGTTAAAAAAAAGTTTATGAACTGAAAGTAAGAAGTACCATTAATACTTAAAATGAAAATACATTATTCTGTATATGAGGGAGTTGCCCCTTCCTCAACCCTCTGTCTTTACGCTAAAGTCTTAAAATTCTTTAAAAAGAAATTTTCATTCAAATTCAACCATCGTTGTGCTTGAGCAGTCTTTCTTGAAGAAATGTTACAAAAAGTCAAGCTTTAGTGTAAAGAGCAAGGGTTGAGAAAGGGGCAGATCCCCTCCCCCATATACAGAAAATATTTCTGTTCTTTTTAAGTTTTAATGTAGCTCTTTACGCCATCTCAAAAAAGTGCTTTTTTGTTAATTTTGCCTTTTTTTCAAATCGTTTCAGGATATCCTATTCCCTCCCGAGTAAAATTCCCCCTGGTAACTTCCCCCTGATTAGGGATACCCCTTCTTCATCCCTTACTTTTTACGCTTAAGTTTGGGTTTTTGTTCAAATTCTTCAAGAACGACTCCTAAAAACACAATGCCCGTTGAATTTGGATGAGAAGTATTTTTAAAGACCTTTAAGACTTTAGCATAAAGAGGTAGGGATGAGGAAGGGATCCCTCTTATATATGGAATAATTTCTTTTGGTTTTAAGTTTTAGTGTTGCTCTTTACTTTCAGTGGACAAAACTTGTTTTGTTATTTTTTTACTTAATTTACAGATGAAAGATACAGCGTATAAGATAAGTATTAAAATGAAAATACTTTTATCTCTGTTTGAAAGTGATTTGGAGATATGACAAAATAGTAACGAAATACAAAAGATAGAGATGAAGCAGAAAAGATAAAAAAAGGAAAGCAAAGCAAAAAGTACCTAAAGCATAAAAATATAGCACTTAAATGAAAAACATGGATGTGTGTTATCATGATAATACTTTTAGCTTTCGTCACTTAAGTCGTTTTTCGTTTAACGTAAGTCTCCTTTTAATGATTACCATTTGAACTAAATTTGGTCAACGAATTTCTTTTAGGCTACCTAACATCTATTCAGGTAACAATCTATGTTCTTCGTATGCTATGCCATCTATCCCCGCAATCAATATTTTGGGCATGGACCTTTTTCATGGCGCTACTAACCTTCAAAATGGGACCTATTGATTTTCTCCAATAAGGGAAAATGCAAAAAAAAAATAAAACTTACCTGAGAATTCTGTATTAGTTTTGAGATCTTCAAGTACTTCTGGCTTGAGTTTGCTATTTTGCTTACCCATCCTACTTCTTTAAATTGTATATGTACGCAACTAGGCTATGCTTCGAAAATAGCAAAACTGGAAATAATAAATTTTTACTTTAACTATTATTGAATATGAAAAACACTTACAAGATAAATTTGAGTGTAAGATACATTGAATAAAAGGATTATCAAAAAGATTTTCAAAAATTAAAGATTAACAATTTTAATTTGACTGTAAAATCAGTCAAAATAAAGGCTTAAGATAAGATTAAAAAATTATTTTTTTTTTTTTTTTGGCTTTGGATGGCGAACCAACTATTGATGGTGAATAATCACAAAAAACGGAAATCATCAAAATCAGCAGAGTTGGGGCCTAGGACTACAAGTGGCCAACTATGTTTTTGTGTGGAGGGAGGGTGGGTGGGTGGGCTGGGACACATTTCTTAGGGTTGCAAGTAATACATTTGGAAAGTATATTAAGAACGCATAATGTGATATGTTCATCTTTCAGCTAGTGAATTGACCGAGAAAACGAAAATTTTACCAATTTTTAACGGAGGATACTTTCGGATACCAAGGATAGCCTACCGAAATAAAAAATATTTGGAAAATTAAGACTGTGTTTTGATTAAAACCCAAAACATCCTCCTTTGCGCAGTTAGATCCTGCTAGTGATAGATCACCAAAATTGTCACCAAATTTCAGCATTTGGCAACCTTCTTATTGCCAAATGCTCATTTGCGAGCAGGAAGGGTGTGCGAAAGCACAGAATGCCCCGAAACCCCCATTACAATTACTGGTTCTAGGGCCACGAAACGGAGATCAGCACCGCCGGTTTGGACCTTGAGGGTCTCGTGCCGTCATACAATCTTCTTTTTCTTAATAAATTTCCCAATCAACTTTCTTGTTCATTTTAAAATATTTTATCTTTTTAATAGGTCTTCAAAACATTTTTTTTTTTGTTAAACTCCATTATTAGTTATATACGATCTAAAATCGATTGTTGAACAAACTTAGCTAAAACACATTTTTTTTTTCGAATAGCCTACTCTTCAGTTTATGTACTCGGGGAGCCAAAATTTACACTTGTTGGTCACGAACTTGCTATTCCCCAGCTGTATTGGGGATATAGCAGTGGTTTTTGTCCGTTTTCATTTGGTGATAGACAATCATGTAAGTAGGCTATATGAACAAATTCGACAAGATGAAACAATATTTTATTACCCACTTAAATAAAAAAGATGAAACCATGTGGAACGATATAAAAAAGGAACAATGAAATAACCATTTTTAGGACATGACCCACCTAGGCTTTTCTAAAATCCTCATGCCTTCCTCTTGATTTTTAAATTTTATTATAAACAAAACAAAAAATCGCAAAGTAGAGAGAAACGAGGACAATAACAGCCAGTGAAAAACAGAAGAAAAAAATTATGCAAATATTCCGGTTGAGATCCCGTTCACCGTCCTGTAGTGCAGAATCAAGGAGGCACACTTGTGCCTCTATAAAGAGGCGACCCACCACAATGTTAAGCGATTTTCAGGTCCTAGAGGTGTAGCCCAAGCTCAAACTAAGAAACTTGCAAAATTTCATCCTCCTCCGACTTTATCCTTCATGGGTAACATGGGCCGGAAGTTGGACCCTCCCACCACAGCCCCCCTTTAACGTTGTCCGATTGGGCGGTTAATTGCATTTTTGCCCAAGTCGAAAAAATCCGAATACAAACTTGCAAAATTTCATCCTCATGGGGTAAACTGGGCCGGAAGTTTGGACCCTCCCACCACAGCCCCCCTTTAACGTTGTCCGATTGGGCTGAAATTTAGAGGTTAAGCTTTTCCTAGGGCCGGGAGCTTATCCTCGAATTTCAGCTCAATCCGATCACTCCTTCCCTGTTTTCAAAAAACCAAATATAGCCACTTAAAATTCATCTCTTTTTTTTTTGTTAGCCACGCCTACAGGCCACAGTTGGCAACGGATCCGGTTGAATGAGGACTCATTCGAAGCAGAATTCGACCTGTTAGGGCCTTTTGATATTTTCAGACCGAAAAAATTATCCCCCGAATTTACATTTAAAAACCTCGTTTTCCTATATTAGCCCATGTTAATTTTTCCCTCCACAACCCCCCCTTTAACGTTGTCTGATCGGGCTGAAATTTAGAGGATAAGCTTTCCTGGGGCCTGGGAGCTTATCGTCGAAATTTCAGCTCAATCTGATCACTCCTTCCCTGTTTTCCAAAAACCACATATCAAGATTTTTGGGAATTTGCTTGCGTCGAAAATACCTTCTATTTGCTAAACAACAATTACTATTGTGTTTGTATAGTCCAGCGGCTGAGACTTCAGACTTTCCGCGGAAAACTCGGGTTCGATTCACCATCAGAGCAACTTTTTTATATACTTTGAAAAGAAACTCAGTTTCTTTTTTAAATTATTTGAAAAAAAATTACGTTTTCTAAAGAGTTAAAGAGGCTGAGTTACAAGGTCGACCCTTAAAACGTACAGGGATTAGGAGAAACAGTTGGGGGGCTGTTAAAGAGGCTGAGTCACAAGTTCGAACCTTAAAACGTACAGGGATTAGGAGGAACCCTGTACGACGTGATTTGAGTATTCAGGAATTAAAAGCCTTAACACAAGAATGTTCAAGAGCGGGGGGTTTGGGGGGCGGAAGCCCCCCAACTTTAACTCCTGACACGATCAGCTAACAGTTAGTCAAGCAATAATAAGTAATAAACTGTACAAAAACGTGCAGAAATTATTTGAAAAAACTACGTTTTCTAAAGAGTTAAAGAGGCTGAGTTACAAGGTCGAACCTTAAAACGTACAGGGATTAGGAGGCACAGTTGGGGGCTGCCGCCCCCCAAACCCCCCGCTTTCGCAGCCTTTAAATATAAAAAAAAATTTCTTTAAACTGAAAGTAAGGAGCGACATTAAAACTTAAAAAGAACAGAAATTATTCCGTATATGAAAGAGGCTGTGCCCTCCTCAACGCCTCGCTCTTTACGCTAAAGTTTGACTTTCTCACAACTTTTTTTTAAACAATACCCTCCTCAAACGCTAAAGTTTTTATTGTTTAAAAAAAGAGTTGTAAGTCAAACTTTAGCGTAAAGAGCGAGGCGTTGAGGAGGGCAACTCTTTCATATACGGATTCTGTTTTTTTAAGTTTTAAGCTTACTTTCGAAATTTAAGGGTAACTCAAAAGGTTAACTGTCTCAAAGGTCCTTATGCAGATAAAAGTTTTAGAAGGGTAACTCAAAGGGTTATTTTAGTTTCAGGTTTTATTTTTCGGTTTTTGTATTGTCCTTTGGAGTTTTATCGGCATTTTTTTTTTTATTATTCTGAACTGAGGACGGTTGAGCGAGGTCTCACCAAAATATTGAATAAATTTATTCTTCTGTTTTTCACTGGCTGTTATTACCCTCGTTTCTCACTTCTTTGCGATTTTTTTATTTTAGTCATGATTAAAGCCAGCGGGGGGTTTGTGGTCGGCAGCCCCCCAACTGTGCCTCCTAATACGTTTTAAATTATTTAGAAAAATTTTTTTTATTAAAAAAAAAATGTTAGTTCAAAGGATTGTATCACCTGAAGGATGATTGAAAGGGCCTCAGGGTGATGCCTTAATTCAGATTTTGAGGGGGGTCCACGCCCCCGATATTGAGCGAAAACCAAAAAGAATAAATTTATTCTTCTCGTTATTATCCTCGTTTTCTCACTTGTTTCGATTTTTTATTTTTCAATTAGCAGTATTTTGTCAATTTTTTATTGAAAATGTTATGTTCTGAAGGATATTGAAAGGCCACTAGCAATTAGAGGGGGGGGACGCCCCCTAGGAAAAAAAAGATGACTTCTATTTTAGCTATTTTGTATTTTAGCTTGTTCTATATTGAACTAGCGAGACTGAATGACCCTTGTATTGTTCACCCCCGTTCTTCTGTTTTTTTTTTTCAAAGCCGTTAAATAGCACTGTTACTCCTCTTGCTGTGACAGGTTATTTTAGTCCTCATCCTTGAGAATCCTAAATATACCGACAGCAGACAAACTTTTTTTTGAACGTGTAAAACAATTCTTCTCCGCTATTTTACCCGCTGTAATGATCACTGACTAGGGTTCAGTCAAAAACTAGGCGTCAGCTCGTCAGAGTTTATCTTATTTATTGTTGTGAATCCGAAATCAAAAAAGGAGTAAAAGGCAATAACAAACTTTGGACTTTTTTGCAGTCAAAATCTGGAATAAAAACGATGAAACTTCAGTGCAAGAAACTGGCAATAATGTCAGTTCTCAAGTCAGTTCAAAGTGTCGAGTTACTGGACAGGATTTCCCCTACCTGTGACAATCTTTCAGGAACAAGTAGAACAATAAATGACCCAAGTCGGCATGAAAGAGTGGTTTGAATTCCCGAACCCGTTGCAAGTTGCAGTAGCAGTCAATAATCTCTCTCGGGTACCTCTATGCCGCGTCCCGACCAACCAGCTCAACCTATTCTTGAGAGACATCCGGCTTCCACTTCAAACGGAAGGAAATTCAATGTGCATTATTTTAAGACTAACGAATGGATTGAATGCTCATAAAAATTTAATTATGTGTTTTGTTTTGCTTGCTGCCATTTATATAATGGGGCTCCAAGGGCTGGGAAAACTGCTGGAAAAAGGGTTTTCATCGACACAGGATTTTGTACCGTAAGTGGAAAGACAGTTCTGGTCCATTGAAGCAACATGATGGTAGTAAAAGACATAGGAATTGCGTGTCAGCATGGGAGGAATTTAACATAATTAGTACTGATACCTCAAGATGTGTAGCGAATGACTTAAGTTGATCCAGATGTCAAGAGGTCCAAGAAAACAGAGGTCATGTGAAGTACATTTTTCGCGGTATTTGGCCGTCAGGGTCTTACTTTGAGGGGTTATGACGAATCAGAAACATCCGCAAACCAGGGTAATTTCATTGAATTGACGAAGGAAATATCTAAAGACGAAAAAAGGCTGAAGGCCAAGTTACAGTGCCGATTTTACCACTTGCAGTCATCAGTACCAAAATAACGCAGTTAGGCTACGCTGATAGGAAATGCCTTACGGCAAGACATTATTTCAGAAGCAAAATCAGCTATTACTACGCTATTCTTGTTGACAAGACAAAAGATGTTTCAAACAGTTCGTGGTAACGAACTGTAAGTAAGGAGCGACCCGGCTCAATAGTAACCGAAACTCTAAAAAACAAAATTTTGATACCAATATATACATCAAAATAATCAGTTTTTTATTCTGATTTCAAATATATAGGTTCTATCAAGTTTAGTCTTACCCATCAAAAGTTATACGCCTGAGAATATTTGCCTTATTTTCGAAAAAAAAAAGGGAATAAAAACCCTAAAAGTCATAGAACCTTAAAGAAAATCCCACCATCAGATTCAGCGTATCAGAGAACCCTACTATAGAAGTTTCAATCTTCTATCTGAAAAAATGTGGATTTTTTTTTTGTCAGAAGGAAGATCACGGATGCGTGTTTATTTATTTCTTTTTTCCCAGGGGTGATTGTATCGACCCAGTGGTCTTAGAAATATCCCAGGAGGCTCATTCGAATGGAAATTAAAAGTTCTAGTGCTCTTTTTAAGTGACCAAAAAATGGAGGGCAACTAGGCCCCCTCGCACGCTCATTTTTTCCCAAAGTCCCCCAATCAAAATTTGTCGCATGGTCAAAAAATATAATAACTATGTCATTGAGGATGACCAAATCCCCCACAGTCCCCGGGGGAAGGGCTGCAAGTTATGAACCTTGCCCAATGTTTACATATAGTATTGGTTACTGGGAAGTATACAGACGTTTTCAGGGGGGATTGTTTCTGGTAGTGGGGGGTACTTGGGAGGATCTTTTCATGGAGGAAATTTGCATGGGGGAAGGGACATTGCTATGAAGGGGGCGCCGGATTTCCCAACATTATTTAAAAAAACTAACAAGTTTTCCACTGAAAACTTTTCAATATCGAACTTAAAACGAATTTGATTGCATATGATTGGGTTCGCCCCCTAGTCAATACCTCGCTGTTTACACTTAAAGTTTTTTTTTAGTACTTTCATACGAGCTATTTATTCTAATTAACGGCCTTTGTGATTAAGGGTCATTCTTAAAGAATTGGAATTCGAACTTTAGCGTAAAGAGCGAGGTACTGACTAGGGAGCGAACCCAATCATATACGTAATAGTTTCTATTCGTTTTAAGTTTCGATATTGAAAAGTTTTCAGTTTTGTCAATGGTTTATTGCCTGTATTTAAAACCCTCGTTTCAAATATCTTCTGTGTATTTCTATCTCTTTGTTCTATTTTTCTTGTTACACCCCTAAAAGAATTAGTATTTAATGTTTAATACATTTTTTACGAATATAAAAGTTGTATCTTAATCCTCATTTTCTACTCTTAATTACTATCCTAATTACTAAGCGATGCCATAAAGTTAGGCGACATTCTAAATGGTTTGACCTATATAAATAGTAACAAGGAAAGCATAAAGACGGTTCAGATCAAATTTAAATACCATATTTTTTTATAGATGGCGAACAACTTTTTTTTATGACAGGGTGGTTTTTTATAACTTACTAAATATTTTTTATATAATTTTAATTTCAACAGAGATATTAGAACTTTAACCCTCACCATATTTTAGATTTATATTTACGACCATTTCCATTATGACCAGGTTGTTTTTTGGGTTTTTTTTTTTTTTTATAAATCTTACCCCTAATATTAGTTTTATATGAATTTTAATTTCAAACAGAATATTTTAGTAAGAACCTACCTACGCATATTTGTCGAGGACCATTTCCTACTACCTACGACGCATAATTGTCGAGGCTCCCTTTAAATTGCTGGCATTTCTTTGTTCGCAAGTTTATCGAAGCAACCGATTATGCGCCCCCCGCTAAAAAAAAAACCTGGATCCTCCTCTGGCTGAAGGGTACACGTCCTGCCCCTGACCCACCACAATATTGCCATGTCCCACCGTTGGGTCCTGCGCCCTTGTTGAAAATCACGGGTCTATGTCTATACACTGGTCCTATTCTATTTCACAGAGGCAAATTTACTTGCCAATGGACATAATGTACATAAAGGTTGTAATTAATAATTTTATAATTTCAATATTTCATAGAGCTACTAAAAAACAGCAACAGTGAAAATACAAAGTAGCAAGCACTATTTTTCATGGCCAACACGATAAGTCATAAAATACCAAAGACAAAAAAAAAATAAAAAAAAAAAATAATTTTTGACACACATTTTCTAAACATAAAGCATTAAGCCTAGGTAAAAAAAAGGGAAAAAGAGGGAAAAGAATGAAAAAAAAAGAAAAGAAGGAAAAAAAAAAAAAGGGAAAAGAATACGGCATTGGACCTTACAGTCCCTACCGGCGGTGCTGATCTCTGTTTCATGGCCTTTCAGCCAGGTAGTGCAATGATGGGTTCAGGGACAGCCATCCTGTGCTTTCACACACCCTTCCTCTTTACCTTCCCTGATTTCTCCAGGTACCCATTTAGGCGCCTTTTCAGTTTAGCACCGTTACGTTTTTGGCTTATTTTTTGCTGATTTTTTACTCACGATTCTTTTTCCGGACCTGGCGTGAACTACTGTCAAATACTGTATAACTGCACATGCGCAAGTATTCTTCATTAAACACTGAGTTCTCGATTTCTCCGAATCTTTAATATACATGTGGTTGTGTGATTTTCCACTTAACTAATTAAATTAGACTAGGTTTTCACTGTCTTTGGTATTTAAGGGACTCTTTTTACTCGGTGACACTATCAATTTAAACAGAATTAGAAGAGATAAAAAAAAAAGTCGAAATGATCATTTTGGACTAAAAATTGTCAGGCCAAAAGATGGTGTTAATAAACCCGTTTTTGCTTGGAAAGCGCAATGCCTGTCCAGCTCTTTACATTACCTTAATGGTTCTTTGACACTTCCTAATAGAACATTTCACACTAGCCTTACTTAATACTTTACGTTCAGTTATGTAATCTTATGGAGAAAACCTTGTTTGTAACGTAGACCGTACCAAGTATAATCGAACGCGGCTTATAATTTTATATTACGCGAGTTTATGTTACGTTACGGAAAAGCCAATACAGCAGCAACAAAATAGAATTTCTGGGAGAGCAATTAATAAATTTTGGATATAATTTAAAACACCCCCCTAGAAAGCCATTCATGCTTGACCAGAGCTTATCTCCAAACCAATTTTTTTATTTTAAACAGTTCGCTAATGATGATTATGATGGCTTTGTGGATTTTTCCTTTAGCCTAGTTTGGAAGGACTTGATTAAGTGTGAAAGGTTATACTTGACGTTACCCAACTTAACCAATCAACATAGAAAATCCCGTACGTAGCGTGAAAGCCGTTTAACACATTCTTGATATGTACGTAAATTGCCAACAGAAAACGGGGTGATTATATTGCACCCCGTAATTCTGTCACTATATAAGTCTATGTTATACGCAATTGCCAACAGGGAATAAAACATCACATAAAAATATTTTATTTGAAAGAACATAGACTAAAAGATTCTTATTCATAAAAAGGGTTTTTGAGGGATTTTGAAGGTATGGGTGTTCGGGGAACTTTGAAGGTATATTACAAGCGAAATTCCCAAAAGTTGAAAAGGAGAATTATGGTATGGCCATACTTCTTCTTTGAAGTATGATGGTTGAGAGCGACTCTCAACCTGCTTTAAGGGTAAGTGTAAAAAAAAATTATTCAAAATAAAGCAAATTATTCATGGCAGCTCCGATTCCAAGAGATCCCAGTTTTGGATTGCTGGAATAAGAACGAAATGTTTTATATTAAAGAATCCAGCGGCTATAATTGTTTCAAATTTAATTCCATCACAAAAGAATACAGAAAGGAATAGAATATCACCATCTAGTACTATCTAGGATTAATTTAAAGCTGAAATTTCGGAAGGGTAAACTACCTCCCAGTAAGTTATGATGTTGGTAGACACTAGGATGAAAACTTGAGAGACACTTTCCAGGAACAGTTGAATACTAAACTTAAGAGTTTAAAATTTGACAATGTGGAAGATGATGGGAATAATTTTAGAAAAACAATTTGTAAAGTTGTTGATGGTGTTCTAGGGAACAAAGTTAGGACTGCAGCTAGGAATATTAATGAAAAAGCTTTGTTTAATAGAGAGGAGAAGAGGCTGGTACAAGAATTATCTGAGTGATAGATCATATGAAAACAACAGGAATGTAAAGAAGGTAGAGAAATCATTGAAATATGAACTAAGGAGGTGTGAAGTGGAGGACATGGATAAAATTGCTGAGGATCTGGAAGACGCAGCTAGACGGCATAATAGTAAAATGCTGTACTGGCATGTTAATAAATTGAAAAGTAGTAGTCAATCTGGACTTGTCCCAGTCAAAGATAGGAACGGGACCACAATTAGGGATAAGGAAGAGTTAAAGAGAGATGGGCAGAACAATTTGAGAATGTGTTAAACCATGCAGGGGTCACAGGAAAAGATATAGAGGAAAATAAAAAGTTTGTGATACCTTGGATGTGAAGAAAGAATTGTTTTGTGATGAAGAATTAGCGACAATACTAAAAGGATTAAAAAATAATAATGCCCCAGGTGCTGATAGTGTGGTAAAAGAGTTTCTTAAATATGATGGCTCTGAGGTTAGAAATAAGTTACTGAAGATTATGAATATGATTTTGAAAAAAAAAAGGAAGTACCTAGCGATTTTAGGAAAAACCCTAATTAAACCCTGTATAAGAAAGGTGATAAGAATGAGTGTTGTAATAATTGAAGCATTAGCTTCTTAATGTAGATAGCAAATTACTAAGTAATATGATACATTTTAGACTGAGAGATACTGCAGGCAAAGTTATAAGAGAAGAACAGTGGAATTTTAGAAAGGGTAGAGGATGCGTTGACCAAAATTGGCCTCTAAGGTTAATGATTAAGAAGTACCTGAGTTATCAGCCACTTTTGGTCCGAAGTTTCATAGATTAAAAGCAAGCGTTCGATTCGGTTGAAGAGCTTTAGCGAAGGTCTTATCCTTGTATGGTATACCAGACAAATACATTAAAGTGAATAGTGCTATGGACGAGAATAACACTACTACTACTACTACTAACAACTCATCGCAGCACCAAGCCGCCTGAGGCCAACACAGCTACGCACGCTCCTCCTCCACCCCAATCTATTCAAAGCCTCCCTTTTTACACCCGCCCACGAAGTTCCCATTTCCTTTAAATCTTTCTTTATGACGTCCTCCCACCCCAGACGGGGACGACCTGCTTTCCGTTTAGCCCTAGATGGTTGGCCGAAAAGAACAATCTTTGGCAATCTGTCATCCTTCATCCGCACAACATGCCCTAACCCACCTCAACCTTTCTTTCATTATAGACCTAGAAAGCGGTATTGAACCACATTTTTCGTATAGCCTATTGTTTGAAATACGGTCAGTCAGCCGGGTACCCAGAACAATCCTTAAGCAATTTCTCTGGAAAACATCTAGCAAATCTTCATCCGCTTTTCGAAGCGTCCATGCTTCAGAGCCATATTTGACCACTGTCATCACTGTAGCTTCTAAGATTCTAATCTTGGTTTGCAGACTTATCTTCCTATTCTTCCAGACTTTTTTTAACTGTGAAAAAACACCCTGAGCCTTGGCTATTCTATTTTTAACATCTTTATTGCTCCCACCATCTTTACTAATAATACTACCAAGGTAAGTGAAGCTGCCCACCTGATCAATATTTTCATTACCCAACGTCACCTTTTCATCTTCACTTATTCCTAGCCTTAGTGACTTAGTCTTCCTAACATTAATTTTCAAACCAATACTAGCACCCTGAACTCGCAAAACCTCTAAAACTTCATTCATTTTGCTCACACTTTCATCTAGGATGCTTAAATCATCAGCATAATCCAAGTCTAGGAGACTTTTTCCTCCCCATTTGATTCCGTGGTCTCCCATTGCCTTTCCTGTGCTCCTTAAAAACAAAGTCCATCAAAATAATCCATATAAAGGGGGATAGAACACAACCTGCTTAACTCCTGATTTAATACAAAACCAGCTGCTAACCTCATTTCCTACTTTAACCGCAGCAGTGTTATTCTCGTACATAGCACTAATTACTTTAATGTATTTGTCTGGTATACCATACAAGGATAAAACCTTTACTAAAGCTCCTCTATCAACAGAATCGAACGCTTGCTCATAATCTATAAAACTGAGGACCAAAGGTGTTTGAAAACTTAGGCACTTCTCAATTATTAACCTAAGAGTGAAAATTTGGTCAACACATCCTCTACCTTTTCTAAAACCGCACTGCTCTTCTCTTAAAACTTTGTCTACAGCATCTCTCAGTCTACAAAGTATCATATTACTAAGCAATTTGCTACCTACAGAGACCAGACTAATGCCTCGATAATTACCACACTCACTTTTATCACCTTTCTTATAAAGTGGCTTAATTAAGGTTTTCCTAAAATCGTTAGGTACTTCCCCTTTTTCAAAAATCATATTCATAATCTTCAATAACTTATTTCTAACCTCAGAGCCACCATATTTAAGAAACTCATTTACTACCCTATCAGCACCTGGAGCTTTATTATTCTTTAATCCTTTTAGTACTGTTGCTAATTCCTCCTCACAAAACAAATCTTCCTTCACATCCAAGGTATCACAAACTTTTTCATTTTCCTCTATATTTTTTCCTGCAACTCTATCTCGGTTAAGCAAGTTCTCAAAATGTTCGGCCCATCTCGCTTTAGCTTTTTCCTTATCGCTAATTGCCACCCCATTCCTATCTTTAACTGGGACAAGTCCGGATTGACTACTACCTCTCAATTTGTTAACGTGCCAGTACAATATTTTACTATTATGCCGTCTAGCTGCATCTTCTAAATCCTCGGCAATTTTATCCATGGCCTCCACTTCACACCTCCTTAGTTCATATTTCAATGCTTTCTCCACTTTCCTTACATTTCTTTTGTTTTCATGCGATCTATCACTCAGATAATTCTTGTACAAGTCCTTTCTCCTTTCTATTAAACATAAAGCTTTTTCACTAATATTCTTAGCTGCAGTTCTAGCTTTCTTCCCTAATACACCTTCAGCAACTTCACAAATTATTTTTCTAAAATTATTCCAACCATCTTCCACATTATCAAATTTTTAAACTCTCAAGTTTAGTATTCAACTGTTCCTGGAAAGTTTCTCTCAAATTCTCATCCTGGAGTCTACTAACATCATAACTTCCCGGGAGGTAAATACCCTTCCGATATTTCAGCTTTAAATTAACCCTTGACACTACTAGATGGTGATCTTTACTTTTAACATCAATAACAGCACTCCTATATACCCTAGTATCTTGTATTGATCCTGCCAGTCTTCGGTTTACTATAACATAATCAATAAGGTTTGCTGTCTTACCATCACGTGAATACCATGTTAGCTTATGAACCATTTTATGACCAAACACCGTATTGGTTATAACTAGATTGTTATACCTACAAAATTGCAAAAGTCTGTATCCATTACTGTTTTCTTTTCCTACACCAAATTTACCTAAGCTGGGATACCATCTATCCTTATTTCTACCAACCTGGGCGTTAAAATCTCCCAGTAATAACATCATATTTCTGCCTGGGACCTTGTCTATTGCTCCTGTAACTGTAAGTAAAATTCATCTGAGTCACTAGTATCTCCATCAGTCGGTTCTACAGGGGCGTATACTACTATAACTGATACCCTGAACTTTCTAGTCATAAAATGGGCAATTAGTATTCTATTATTAATACCTTCCCAGCCTAAACAAGACTTAGCAGCTTCCTTATTCATCATGAGCCCTACTCCCTGTCTATGTACCCCATCCTTCCTGCCTGAGTAAACAAATTCTATATCACCTAATTTCATGCTTCCTACCCCTGGGATATGAGTTTCTGAAACTCCTAATAAATCCAGTTCGAATCGTCTGAATTCGTCAGTCAAAATGTCGATACAATAGTCATTTTTTAATGTCGTAACATTCCAAGTTCCAATTTTCATGTTCTTTAAATCATTGAAATTTTTTTCGCCTCAGGAAAAGCAATGATCCCGGATACCAGTGCAGGACGGGGATCACATATCTTCTCAAGTCTACACCGAAGTGCTTAAGCCGGCTTAGAACCGGACAGCAAGAAGTCCCTGGGACCTCCATGAATGGAGGCTTTGTGCAATCCTGGGCCCATCTTGGTCACAACATGGTTTTCAGCACTTGGCGATGCTCTTCTATCAACAAGAGTCGAAATCCTGCACAGACAATCTCAAACCTCCGACTCATTATATATTCATGCCTACAAATATTATGCTACTACGGGGAGGCAACCCGTAACAGATAAATTAGCTAGGAAGAGGTTTTTCAGCCCAAAGACGCCCATCAAAACATACCAATCCCAGAAGAATTGTCCATTAGTCAGAATCCCGTGCGAATGCTGTGTCGTTTACTAGGCTATAATTTCCTCGAGGGGCGCCACTCCTCAAGTGGGAATAGAGTTGACCGCAAGGTCCCCAGTCTTGCAGGTACCCCGAAAAGGTCGAGGCAGCCCTTTGCAGAGGCCGTTGTCCATAGATCTGGATCTTACGCCCTGCCACAGTTTGTCCTCCTATAGAGGATCCTCCCGCGATGGTGTTCTGCATCACCATGCAATTTAACCCATTGCTGGGAGAAGGTTTGCAACTCATGGAACTTGTGGACAAACCAGTGGGCCCTTTTGAGTGTACATTTGAGGGGCCTTCTTCCTCCTCCGCCTGTATTTATGACCCCGGGCAAGGGTGCCCCAGATTCTATTATGGACCCCCAGGGACAAGGTCCCCCCTTGGTCCGTGCCTCCTATGGAGGTACCCTACATATCTGTAGAGCGTTCCCCTATCGCCACCTGGGGACACGCTGAATGGCCTGGGGGAGGCCAGATAAACGGATCACTTTTGTTTTGCAAAGGCCATAACTCAGTGACATATTTAACCTACTACTTATAAATATACATAACTCACTGACTAGGCTTATATAAGTTATATACAGAAATATATAACTCAGTAACATACTTAACCTACTACTTATAAATATGTGTAACTCACTGACTAGGCCTATATAAGTTATATACAGAAATATATAACTGAGTGACATATTTAGCCTACTACTTATAAATATGTGTAACTCACTGACTAGGCATATAAGTTATATACAGAAATATATAACTCAGTGACATATTTAGCCTACTACTTAAAATATGTGTAACTCACTGACTAGGTCTATATAAGTTATATACAGAAATATATGACTCAGTGACATATTTAGCCTACTACTTATAAATATGTGTAACTCACTGACTAGGCCTATCTAAGTTATATACAGAAATATACAACTGAGTGACATATTTAACCTACTACTTATAAAACGGAAAAATGCTATCGCTCTGTCAAATTATTTTAGTGGATAACACTACTACGGCTAAAGTAGGAAATCAGGTTAGCAGCTGGTTTCGTGTTAAATCAGGAGTTAAGCAGGGTTGCGCTCCTTCCCCCTTTATATGGATCATTTTGATGGACTTTGTCCTAAGGAGCACAGGAAAGGCAATGGGTTACCACGGAATCATGTGGGGGATTAAAAACTATCATGGACTTAAATTATGCTGATGATTTAAGCATCCTAAACAAAAGTGTGAGCAAAATAAATGAACTTTTAGGGGTTTTGTGAGTTCAGGGTGTTAGAATAGGTTTGAAAATTAATTTTAAGAAGCCTAAGTCACTAAGGCTAGGAATAAGTAAAGATGAAAAGATGACGTAGGTCAACGAAAAGATCGATCAGGTGGACAGCTTCATTTACCTTGGTAGTATCAAACAGTTCGTGATAATGAACTGTAAGTAAGGAGCGACACGGATCATATAGTAACCGAAACTCTATAAGACGCAATTTTGATATCAATAGATAGCCTACATCAAAAGAATCAAATTTTTATGCTGATTTCAAATATATAAGTATCATCAAGTTTAGTATTACCCATCAAAAGTTACGCGCCTAAGAAAGTTTGCCTTATTTTCGAAAAAAGGGGGAAACAACCCCTAAAAGTCATTGAACTTTAATGAAATCACACCATCAGATTCAGCATATCAGAGAATCCGACTATAGAAGTTTCAAGCTCCCATCTGCAAAAATGTGGAATTTTGTATTTTTTGCCAGAAGAAAGATCACGGAGGCGTGTTTTTTTCCCCCAGGGGTGATCATATCGATACAGCAGTCCTAGCATATCGTGAGAGGGCTCATTGTAACAGAAATTAAAGGTTCTAATGCCCTTTTAAGTGACCAAAAAATTGGAGGGTAACTTGGCCCCCTCCCACGCTCAAATTTTCCCAAAGCCACCCAATCAAAATTCTGAGATAGCCATTTTGTTGAGCATAGTCGAAAATCTAATAAATATATCTTTGAGGATGACTTAATTCCCCACAGTTCCCGGGGGAAGGGCTGCAAGTTATGAACTTTGCCTATTGTTTACATACAGTATTGGTTAGTGGGAAGTATACAGATCGTTTTCAGGAGGGATTTTTTTCTAGGGAGGGGGTCAGAAGAGGGGGGTTTACAGGGGAGGATGTTTCCTTGGGGGAAGGGAAATTTCTATGAAGGGGGCACCAGATTTCACAGCATTATTTAAAAAAAGTCAGAAATTAAATAAAAAAACAAGCTTTTTCAACTGAAAGTAAGGAGCGACATTAAAACTTAAAACGAACAGAGACTATTTCGTATAGGAAAGGGGCTGTCCCGTCTTCAAAGCCTCGCTCTTTACGCTAAAGTTTGACTTTGTCTCACAACTTAATTTTTTAAAACAATAAGAAACTGTAGCGTAAAGAGCGAGGCTTTTAAGAGGGGACAGCCCCTTTCATATACGGAATAATCTCTGTTCGTTCTAAGTTTTAATGTTGCCCCTTACTTTCAGTTAAAAAAACTTGTTTTTTAAATCCAATTATTAGCAAAGATGGTGGGAGCAGTGAAGATGTTAATAGTAGAATAGCTAAGGCTCAGGGTGTTTTTTTTCATAATTAAAAAAAAAAGTTTGGAAGAATGGAAGATAAGTCTACAAACCAAGGCTAGAATATTGGAAGCTACAGTGATGATAATGGTCAAATATAGCTCTGAAGCTGGGCACTCAGAAAAGCGGATGAAGATATTCTAGATATTTTCCAGATAAATTGCCTACGGATTGTTCTGGGTACCCGGATGACTGACCGTATTTCAAACAGTAGACTGTACGAAAAAATGTGGCTCAATCCCGCTTTCTAGGGCTATAATGAAAGAAAGGTTGAGATGGCTAGTGCACGTTCTGCGGATAAAGGATGACAGATTGTCAAAGATTGTCTCTCGGCCAACCGTCTAGGGCTAAACGGAAAGCAGGTCGTCCTCGTCTGGGGTAGGAGGATGTCATAAAGAAAGATTTAAAGGAAATGGGAACTTCATGAGAGGGTGTAAAGAGGAAGGCTTTGAATTGATTGGGATGGAGGAGGAGCGTGTGTAGCTGTGTTGGCCTCAGGCGGCTTGCTGCTGCGGGGGAGAGGGGAGAGGGAAGGATGTGAGTTGTTAATAGTAGTAGTAGTAAAGTTCCAACGGGTCCTTTCCCGCACAAAAAGCAGGTAGGAACGGGTGAGTACAAAAAGGTTGATATCATATTTAACCCTTGGTTTTCTTTGAAAATCATACACCCCCCTGGATAGGAAAGAAGTTACCTAGACATTACACTTGTAAAAATGTCAAGCAGATTACTGTCAAACTCCTTTGAAACAGTCAAAGGTGTTAGCGAATTCTACTTTTTTCTTTAGCACAATATATAAGATCAACTAATACATCGGTAATGTTGAAACGAGAATGTGCATAAATTTGGGCAGGTTCATGACAAGGATGGAACTTCGCTTCCACGGGCAGACTTCACGTCGCCAATGAAAGAAGCATCTTCAGATGGGGAAATTTGGTAAGGTTTTGTTTTCAATCTTAAATGAGGAGCTTTTAAAGCAAGACAGTTTCATCTAGTTTCTGTCATTATATCAAGTGGAGTGGACATTTCATTGCCATTTTACGAATTTAAGATGTACTTCTCTTCTCCATTTCACCACCTTTATTCTCAAAAAAAGTTTTCATTTTCTTATTTTTTACTCCGTCCAAGCAACAGGTCTCTGATGAAAAACAAAAAATAAGATGAATAGAAGCAACTTTGGCTGCGGATCAAGAAAGGAAAACCTACAAAACGTCAGTCGCGTATCAAAAGGTCGTATTTTCATTATTATAAATCTTCAGAAGGGCAAATGAAAAACCTCACAACTTTTTTATTTCCCCTTCGATAACCATAAAACAAAAACGAATTTATATGTAAAATCAATCATATTAGTTTGTTTTTGTTTTACAGCTATCAGAGGGGAAATAAAGAAGTTGTGAGGTTTTTTGTTTGCTCTTCTGAAAATTTACAATTATGGAGATACGACCTTTTGCTACCCAACTAACAAAAAGAAGCAGTACAGCACCACAACAGAAGCACAACACAACAGGGATCAACAAAGCACTGAGGCCATGGATCAAGAAGATGGAAAAGTCTTAAGAACAGCAGCGTTTCTTTAAAACAAGCTCTGGATCTTCATCTATTGAAAGTTCTTTCAAGGTACGGGGTCCATTACCCATCCCTCCTTCGTACCTACATATCCCTGGGAACCTACGGAAGATGCAGTGCTGCTCCAAAACAAACTCTAGACCTTCATCTATTGAAAGTTCTTTCAAGGTACGGGGTCCATTCCCCATCCCTCCTTCGTACCTACATAGCCCTGGGAACCTACGGAAGATGCAGTGCTGCTCCAAAACAAACTCTGGACCTTCATCTATTGAAAGTTCTTTCAAGGTACGGGGTCCATTCCCCATCCCTCCTTCGTACCTACATAGCCCTGGGAACCTACGGAAGATGCAGTGCTGCTCCAAAACAAAGGTAGAGGAAATCTGGAACTTCATTCACTGCTTTATTCACTTCTCTAAAAATTTAAGAGCACGTTTAAAACTTAAGCCATGTTTCAATATGAATGTTTCAGGCAAAGTTGCCCTTGCTTTTTCACTTTTTTCTGCTCTAAATTGGCGCTTCATAAGGGTCAAAAAACAAACTAAGCGGATTTGAAATGGCTTTTTTCGAGCCAATGAAGGGTCGACTTGGCTCGAAAAAGTCATAATGAACTTTCAAAATAGCTTGAATAAAATATAAAGCCTAATTTGAGCATAAATTACCCTGAATGAAGAAATCAATCTAAAACGAAAGATTCAAATTCACTTCACTCTGTCATGCAAATTATATTTCTAGCCTCTGGGAGGGTTTGAGGGGCGGCAAACTAACTTCAATGGCAGTGATTTCTGTTGGTTTCAACTTTTCAAGTCTGTCTTTGTTGTTCATTCCCAGCAGTTTCTGATCATTTTAGGGTTGGTATTTTACATATGAAATGACTGCTCTTTTTAAATTTTGAATTAGCTATCTTCACTAAAAACTGGTCTTTTAGTTTAGTTCTTGTTTATTTTTTTTAAATTGAAACTTGTTTTTGAATTTCTTAGAGATCTTTTTTTGCGAATTTTAGAATTTTATATTGCTATTTTAGACTCAGATTTATAATAAAAAACTTCAGAAACCAACTTTAGAGACCAACTTTGACAAAGATCAGAGTCGTTTTGATAAAAATGTTGCAAAAAACGTTTTGATTATTAGGGTTTTTTAAAATTCAGTATTAGCCTCAAAGTTATCACCACTACTCTAGAAATTTTAATGCCAACTTCGATGAGAATTAGATACTATTTAAGAAGGAGATATATCTTTTTTCGACCTCTATATTGCAATATTAACTTAATATTTGTAATCAGCAAGCTGAGAAACCCTTAAATACCAAGTTTGAGTAGAAATCACATAGGATTTGTGAGATAGGTCCTTAGTTCGTTTGATTCCGACATTCCTAAATAAACCTCCTAAACCCGATATCGCCCTTTTTAAACCCAAGTCAAAAGCGTACAGCGAGTCCGCATACGACAATCGCGAGGGTTGTTAATCCCAACAATTGTTGGTTTTTAACTTTACCCTAAAATGATTCATAACTTCAAAAAATTCTACCCTTATATGCTCATAATGAGAAAAAAGGTGATGATATTTTAGTTCTTTCCGTACTTACAACCAAAAGCTTGACCTTTTTTTATCATCAGATATTTTCACCCCACCTCCTGTATGCTCAAGCATGATTTTGAAGTTTATCACTAAATATAGTACGATAAACAAAATATAGACATATTTATTCCAACTTCAAAATGTAATTTTCTCAAAACTAATGCCGGTTCCTTACTAGTCATTAAATAAAAAAAAAATAAGTTTTTTTTAACTGAAACTAAGGAGCGACATTAAAACTTAAAACGAACAGAAATTATTCCGTATACGAAATGGACTGTCCCCTCCTCAGCGCCTCGCTCTTTACGCTAAAGTTTTTTTGTTTAAAAAAAAATAGAGTTGTGAGAAAGTCAAACTTTAGCGTAAAGAGCGAGGCGCTGAGGAGGGGACAGCCCCTTTCATATACGGAATAATTTCTGTTCGTTTTAAGTTTTTAATGTCGCTCCGTACTTTCAGTTAAAAAAAACTTGTTTTTTTAAATTTAATTTTTGAACATTTTTGAATTAATGCAGGTTTTAATTTTGGCTCACCGTACATGAATAATTAAAACAAAATTTGCATATTAACTTTACTTTTATTTGGTTAAATGGCTTTCTCGAAACTTGTTGAATTTTATTTACGAACGTTTTTATTAGTAATAAATATACGTAACTAACGAATTAACTTACGTATCGAACTTCTATATTCATATATTTTTAATACGTATATTAGGGGGTTTGCCCCTTAGTCAATACGTTGTTCTTTAAGCTAAAGTTTGAATTTTGTTCCAATTCTTTAAAAATGACCCCTTAATCACAAATGCCACTAATTAGAATAAATAGCTCTTATGAAAGTACTAAAAAATGTTTGGCTTAAAGAGCGAGGTATTGACTAGGGGGTGAACCCAATCATATAGCTAATATTTTCTGTTCGTTTTAAGTTTTGATGTTGCTCCTTACTTTCAGTTGAAAAAACTTGTTTTTTTTATATTTAATTTCTGATTTTTTTTTAAATAATGCTGGGGAGTCCGGCGCCCCTTCATAGCAATGTCCCTTCCCCCATGCAAAACTTCCTTCATGGAAAGATCCTCCCAAATAATCCCTGACCCACCCCCACCCCCACTACCAGAAAAAATTCCCCCTGAAAACGTCTGTATACTTCCCAATAACCAATGCTATATGCTAACATTGGGTAAAGTTCATAACTTTCAACCCTCCCCCCGGGGGCTTCGGGGGATTAAGTCATCCAAAAGACATAGTTATCACATTTTCGACCATACTAAACAAAATGGCTATCTCAAAATTTTGATCAGGTGACTCTGGGAAAAAAAATGAGCGTGGGAGGGGGCCTAGTTGCCCTCCATTTTTTTTCATCACTTAAAAAGGGCACTAGAACTTTTAATTTCCGATCCAATGAGCCCTCCTACGATATTCTAGGACCACTGGATCGATACGATCACCCCTGGGAAAAAAAAATAAATAAAATAAACACGCATCCGTGATCTTTCTTCTGGCAAAAAAAATGGAAAATTCCACATTTTTGTAGATAAGAGCTTGAAACCTCTACAGTAGGGTTCTCTGATACGCTGAATATGATGGTATGATTTCCATTAAGGTTCTATAACTCTTAGGGGGTCTTTTCCCCTTTTTCGAAAATAAGCCAAATTTTCTCAGGCGCGTAACTTTTGATGGGTAAGATTAAACTTGATGAAATTTATATATTTGAAATCACAATTAAAATCTGATTCTTTTGATGTATCTATTGGTATCAAAATTCCGTTTTTTAGACTTTCGGTTACCATTGAGCCGGATCGCTCCTTACTTACAGTTCGTTACCACGAACTGTTTGATACTTGTCGATCACAGAGTGAAGGCAAGAGGCAAGTTATTTTGAAATTACAAGAGATGGAATTTTGGATTTTTTTTCTATCTGGATCGGGCATAAAATTTTCACTACAATCAAAGTATGGAAATCGTGTGTTCTCGATAAACAGGTTAGCGAAAATTGAAGAACATGTTACACAAGTTTTAAAAGAATAAACGGATTAGGAATTGGCTATACCCTAAATGCACGTAGATGAAAGTCAATTGAAGTTAAGAACACTGGCCAAGCCCCAGGGTACATCTGATTGTCCTTCCAAAGATTATAAATATACGCAATGCGAATTCTAACTAATTGCGTATTTGCGATTGAATGGACCTAAACGTATCTTTTTTCCTTTTCTGATGGAGAGGGGGGGGGGGGGTTAATTAGTGACAGTATATGTTTTAATGAGAACATCGGTACTGGTGCATTATACCTAACACACGAAAAAAGTCAAGTTTGGTTAATGCTAATGAAATAGAAGAAAATAGGATGAATATATAATAGTTTAGAAACAAATTTGGGCTATATATTTGCACATTAGGGGGGTGGGGAGGGGGTTTAAAGCAGAGCATATATTAAATACGTAACCTAACCTAGGTACCTCCCCCCCCCCCCCTAAACCCCAAAAAAACAACAGTTTAAGTAAATTCAATGAGAAACCACGCTTTGTGATCAATTTAGATAGCAAATACTCGTTTTACGGGTCTCCATGTCTGCATTCCTTGGACAGTCTATAGCGCTGTGTTAGGTATAATGCATTAGTACCAGAACATCGACATTGGGGCAATTAATAATTAAATGACAGCACTGTTTGTATTTAAATGTCAATTTCCAAGTATTTAGTCCGAGCTTCTTACAATGGTTTTTGATAGACTATAAAATAAAAAAACAAGTTTTTTTTATAACTGAAAGTAAGGAACGACGTTGAAACTTAAAACGAACAGAAATTATTCCGTATATGAAAGGGGCTGTCCCCTCCTCAACGCCTCGCTCTTTACGCTAAAGTTTTTCACTGTTTAAAAAAGAGTTATGAGAAAGTAAAACTTTACCGTAAAGAGTGAGGCGTTGAGGAGGGGACAGCCCCTTTCATATACGGAATAATTTCTGGTCGTTTTAACTTTCAACGTTGTTCCTTACTTTCAGTTAAAAAAACTTGTTTTTTTTATTTAATTTTTGAACGTTTTTGAATTAATGCAGGTTTTGATTTTGGCTCACCGTACAGGAATAATTAAAAAAAAAAAAATTAATTTTAATTTACTTTTATTTGGTTAAATGGCTTTCTCTAAACTTGTTTAATTTTATTTAAGAACGTTTTTATTAGTAATAAATATACGTAACTTACGAATTAACTTACGTAACGAACTTCTATATTCATATATTTTTAATACGTATATTAGATGGTTCGCCCCTAGTGAATACCTTGCTCTTTAAGCTAAAGTTCGAATTTTGTTCCAATTCTTAAAAAATTACCCCTTAATCACAAATGCCGTTAATTAGAATAAATAGCTCTTATGAAAGTACTAAAAAATCTTTGGCTTAAAGAGCGAGGTATTGACTAGGGAGTGAACCTAATCATATACGTAATGTTTTCTGACGTTTTAAGTATTGATGTTGCTCCTTACTTTCGGTTGAAAAACTTGTTTTTTTTATATATAATTTCTGATCTTTTTTAAAATAATGATGGGAAATCCAGCGCCCCCTTCATAGCAATGTCCCTTCCCCATGAAAACTTCCTTCATGGAAAGATCCTCCCACATAACCCCCAACCCCCCCCCCCCTCCACTACCAGAAAAAATTCCCCTGAAAACTTCTGTATACTTCCCAATAGCCAATACTATATGTTAACATTGGGTAAAGTTCATAACTTTCAGGCCTCCCCCCGGGGACTTCGGGGGATTAAGTCATCCTAAAAGACATAGTTATCATATTTTCGACTATGCTGAACAAAACGGCTATCTGAAAATTTTGATCAAGTGACTTTGGGAAAAAAAAATGAGCGTGGGAGGGGGCCTAGTTGCCCTCCATTTTTTTGTTCACTTAAAAAGGCCACTAGAACTTTTAATTTCCGTCCAATGAGCCCTCCCACGATATTCTAGGACCACTGGATCGATACGATCACCCCTGGAAAAAAAACAAAAAACAAATAAACACGCATCCGTGATCTTTCTTCTGGCAAAAAATGCAAAATTCCACATTTTTGTAGGTAGGAGCTTAAAACCTCTGCAGTAGGGTTCTCTAATACGCTGAATACGATGGTATGACTTTCATTAAGGTTCTATAGCTTTTAGGGGGTTTTCCCCCTTTTTTCGAAAATCAGCCAAATTTTCTCAGGCGCTTAACTTTTGATGGGTAGCATTAAACTTGATAAAACTTATATATTTGAAATCAGCTTTAAAATATGATTCTTTTGATGTATCTATTGGTATCAAAATTCCGTTTTCTCGAGTTTCGGTTACCATTGAACCGGGTCGCTCCTTACATACAGTTCGTTACCACGAACTGTTTGATTAGTCAAACTGTGCGTGCCCAAGTTAAAACCATTTCCTCAGATGCATGTTACTCGCACAGCAATTTCTCATCTGACAGTAGCAGCAACAATCACAGTTTTGATTGAATCATGTGATCAATCATGTGACATCAATACTTTACTAAAAAGGCTTAGAAACGCCTTTGAAAAAGGCTTTAAAAAGGCTTTTACTTTACTAAAAAGGCATTGCTTATGATGTTATGTTTGCCGTAAAAAAATATTGGATGAAGCGTTTTATTATAATACTTCAAAAGAATTAAAATGAATATTAATAAATTAATGAATATTAATAAATAGGAGTTCAGTGATGACAAACTTACACGGTTTAGTACCTTGGGTTATCAAAAAAGATTGAAAACTCGGTACTTGTATATTATACGGCAAACACTCAAGAAGTGAAGTTAGGTTAATCCTAATGAAAAATACCAAAACACGATGAAAAATATAATACTTCAAAACAAATTAATATATTTGCACCTTAGGCGTCGGGGTAAAGTAAAGCGGGCGTGCATCCAAAATGTGTTAGGCACAATTATTCTGCATATTATGAAGTAAAAATTGTATTCTAATTTCAAACTGTCTAAATACTTTACCCCCACTCCCCACTAATGTGCAAATATATAGCCCAATTATATATTTCCCATATATTCTGTCACTTGTCTTTGTCTTGTTTCACGCTAACCTGAAAGAAACTAACGAAGAAACCGGTTTGTTGTCGGTTTGTTATTGAGTGTTTGCCGCATAATACAAAAGTACCAAAAACTCTATCAATAAAGAAGAAAAGGAGAGAAACAGAGACATTTGGAAAAATGTTGGTTATTTGAGTGGTCCTAAACTTCTGCAAAACAGCTCTAATAGTATTCCAGACGTGACATTCTTCTTTTTTTCTGGATGTAAAGCGGATGTGGTCACTTATAAAGGGCAATAGAACTTGTAGCTTCCGCTCCAATGACCCCTCCCCCAGTCTCCCAGAACCCCATGGAATAAAATCACCTCTGGGGGAAAACAATTAAAGAAAAAAAAAAAATAAATAAAGACACATCCGTGACCTTTCATCCGGGGAAAAATACGCAAAAATTCTATGTTTTTGTAGATAGGAGCTTGCAATGTCCACAGTAAGGTTCTCTGATATGGGAAATCTGGTTCTAGGCGTTTACCCCCCGCGATAACCTCCCTGGACAATACCTCCCCGCGGAAAATACCCCCCCCCGTGGAAAAATAAGGCTTTCAAATTTGAGAATTTTATTTGAGTTTTTTTTCGTAGAAGGAAGGAATTTGGTACTTGTTTATTATGCGCCAATCATTCGAGTTTATGCAGTGTAAAATTCAAGAACACACCATTTTTTTCGTTAGTTTTTTCGTTACTTTAGAAATGAATTTGGGCTATAGATTTGCATATTAGGGGGGGGGGGGGTAAAGTATAGCGGGTCTGCGTGCAAAATTTGTTTGGTACAAGTATTCTTCATATTAGATAGATAGATATTGAACTGTATTTTAAAGCCAACCATGAACATAGTAAAATAACAGAAATGAAAGGCACAAATAACATCAACTTTGATCAGCGATCATCATAAAACACTTAAATGAAGCACTACATTAGCCTAATAATAGTACTTGATACTTGTATTAAAAAAAAAAAAAAAAAAAAAAAAAAAAAAAAAAAAAAAAAAAAAAAAAAAAAAAAAAAAAAAAACCACCTAAACGAGACATTACATTTACTTTATACTAGGATTTTTTTTTTCTTTTCTTTTTTTTTTAGTTAACAACATTTCCAGATACCTCGCTATTCTTCTGTAATTTTTTAGTGGCTATACCTAGAGAGAATTGTTTTCTGACTTCAAACTGTCCAAATACTTTACCCCCCTCCCTTATGTGCAAATATATAGCCCAAGTTATATATTTCCCATATATTCTGTCACTTGTCTTTGTCTTGTCTCGCGCTAAGCTGAAAAAAACTAACGAAGAATCCGGTTTGTTCTCAAGCTTTACACAGGGTAAACTTGAGTTAGTTGCCCATAATACACAACTACCAAAATTCCTTCCCCCTACGGAAATATTAAAAAAAAAACTAAAATCAAATTCTCAAATTTGGAAAGTCTTATTTTCCAAGGGGGGGGGGGGTATTTTCCGGTGGGAGGGGGTGTTTTCCATGGGGGTATTTCCTACGGGGGGTATTTTCCGTGGGGGGGTATTTTCTGGGGGGGTAATCGCCGGGGTGGGGGTAAACAATGGCGACCGGGAAATCTGATGGGTGATTTTAATTAAAACCGCTTGACTTTTAGGGGTCCCCCTTTTTCGGAACAAGCTTTTGAGTGTTTAAACATCAAACTTAATGAATTTTATATATGTGGAATCAGTATAAAAAGCCGATTTTTTGACGTTATGACTGTTATCAGTTTTTTTTTAATTTGTTTCTCTAATAAAAGTTTCTGGGTGTAAAGCCAAAATGTTAGTTTTTTTTTTTGTTTAAGTTCATTTTATTCGCTCTCTTAATCCATTATATTTTTATATTCTTGTTTTGAGTATAAACAAAAGGCGGTGTGTCTACTTTTACTAAGCTCCGACGACACCATTTTTATTCCTTTAATCTTTCACTTATTTAATCAAAGTAGAAAAATCAGTCAAACCGTGTGCATATGCTATACATTTTTTATTAGCCACTCTATGTGTTTCCACCTAGGCAAGTGTTATTTCTGTAACGATAGAAAGCTTCCTTCGTAGGTCAAATACTAGGCAGCCCACTTGATTTCCTACCTCTATTGAGAAATACAAATCAATTAACAAAGAGATTTGAAACAACATTACTGATTAATTTAATTGGCAGTTTCATACTGTGGTTTTACACGAGAAACACAATATCTGTTATTAAAATTTTCCTACATTTCCGGTTAATTCACTGCAAGTGTTGATTAACTAGAAATTCTATCACATTGGCTTGCAAAAAGTTACTTGACGACGGGCTAGAATGAAAAATTAATGGAAATAAAGATATAAACTTGGAAAAAAAATAAAAAAGAAGATTTAAATAAAGAAGAAAATAAAGAAAATAAAGAAGAAAATAAAGAAGAAAAAATTTGCACTTTACTGAAAAAAATATATATTTTTTTACTTTCATAACTTTATTAAATCAAATAATATTAACATTTTGATTACTAAATACCAGTATATGTATATTAAACTGACAATAAACATTCATTTGTATTTTTTCAGGAAAGTGCAAATTTTGTTCTGGCCTTGAGAAGGCATAGGGGTTTTGCGCCCAAATTATGTTAATTTCTGCTCGTTTTGAGTTTGACTCGGTTATTTATTGTAATTTTAAGCTCTTTTTGGGTTTCATTTATTTATCGATGCTGATTTGTGGTAGTTTCACGCTTGGTAAATTAATTGATTTTATTTTTGCTTATTTTTTGTTGAATGGAGTTCTTTACTTTTCTTCGAAAAACTTATTTTGTGGAAATTTTTTTTTTTATTAATTTCTGTTCGTTTTATATTGACATAGTCTTTTCAGGGAAAAAGAAAATAATACTTTAATCTTTCTTTTTCGTTTTTTAAGACTTTATAGTTTGGCCTGCTATTTGTATGCTGGAGAAAAATTTTCAGCAATTTTTAACAACATACACCCTTTTAAAAATCTGGACACAGATAGTACTGTTTAATTTAGTTTCATGCCTCCTATAGTGGACCTGAAATGGAAAACTTGATATCATTCGCAAAAAATCTGTTTACTTTCTTTGATAGCTTGGATACACTTACGCTATTTTGATTTGGTAAAATTTCAAGAGTAGAAGTAGCCCCAAAAGTTAGAACATAATGCCCCCAGTCGTTCTTGGGATATTGCTTAGATGCCTTATTGGGAATTAGCATTAACACAGTGCATTTTGATTTAATCTTAAGGCATTAATTAGTTTTTAAACAAAGTGGGCAAATGGGAGGGTGGGAGTGGCAGGGGGATTAGTTGCCCTCCAATCAATTTCGACTATTAAAAAGGGCATCAGCCCTTTCGATTTTCAATCGATTGAGCCCTTTTCGAAATTCCCACGACAACTCCTTCGATACGAAGTGCCCAGGTCTAAACAACAACAACAACAAAAAATAGTACATTATACCCACATCGATCCTTACTATAAAAATCTCAAACCTTCCAATCACTTTCAACCATTAAAAAGGGCACTAGGCCTTTCGATTTCCAATCGAATGAGCCCTTTTTGAAACGACAATACTTTCTATAAATACCTTATATGCCCCCAGGGCATAAACTAAAATCCTTACCTTAAGATCTGTTATGGTGGTTGTCATCCTCTAAGACCGAATTTCCAGAACTTTCAACTACGTTAAACAAAATGGCTATCTCAAAATTTTGATTGGATGTGTTTGGGTAAATGGTGGGCGTGAGAGGGGCGGTAGTCGCTCTCCAATCCCTTTCAACTGTTAGAAATGGCCCTAACCCTTTCAATTTCCAATCCAATGAACCCTTTTGAAGTTTCTACGACAAAACTTTCATTAAAAATCTTATATGCCCCCAGGGCATAACTTACAACCTTTACCCTTGGGCCTCTGGGGGGTTTGTCATCCTTAAATACATAATTTCCAGAACTTTCCCTAAGTGCTGGGGGGGGGGACATTCTCAAAGACCTAATTTCAAGAACTTTCTACTATGTTGAACAAAATGGCTATCTCAAAATTTTTATTGGATGTGTTTGGGAAAATAGTGGGCGTAAGAGAGGGGTTAATTACTCTCCAATAACTTTCGACTATTAAAAAGGGCGATTCCAATTTCCAATCAAATGAGCCCTTTTTGAAATTTCTATAACAAATTTCTATATAAACTTTATATAGCCACAGGGCATAACTTACAACCCTTGCACTGAGGGCTCTGAGGGGGTTATCATAAAAAAAGATCTAATTTCAAGAACTTTCAACTACGTTGAACAAAATGGATATCTCAAAATTTTCATTGGATGTGTTTGGGGAAAATGGTGGGCGTGAGAGGGGGTTAGTCGCTCTCAAATCACTTTCAACTATTAAAAAAGGCACTAGCCCTTTCAATTTCTAATTGAATGAGCCCTTTTGAAGTTTTTTACGCTTTTATTAAAAACCCTATATGCCCCCAGGGCATAACTTACAACCCTTGCCCTGAGGGCTGTGGGAGGGGGGGGGTGTCATCCTTAAAGACCTAATTTCCAAAACTTTTAACTACGTTGAATAAAATGGCTATCTAAAATATTGATTGGATGTGTTTCGGGAAAAGATGGGCGTGAGAGGGGGGTTAGTTGCCCTCAAATCACTTTCCACTATTAAAAAGGACACTAACCCTTTGAATTTCCAATCAAATGATCCCTTTTCAAGTTTCTACGACAAAGATTTCAATAAAAACCTTATATGTCCCCAGGGCAGAACTTATAACCCTTGCCCTGAAGACTGTGGGGGGAGTGTCCTGCTCAAAGATATAATTTCCTGAACTTTGAACTGCGTGGAACAAAATGGCTATCTCAAAATCTTTATTGGATGTGTTTGGGGAAATGGTGGGCGTGGAAGGGGTGTTAGTTGGTTTCCAATCACTTTTGACTATTAAAAAGGGCACTAGCCCATTTCAATTTCCAATCGAATGAGTCCTTTTTGAAGTTTCTACGATAGCGCGTACTATAAAAACCTTATATGCCTCCTGGGGATAATTTACAACCCTTGCTCTGAGGGCTTGGGGGGCTTGTCACCCTCAAAGACCTAATTTCCAGAACTTAAAACGACGTTGAATAAAATGGCTATCTCAAAGTTTTTGATTAGATGTGTTTGGGGGAAAGGTGGGCATGAGAGGCGGGTAAGTTGCCCTCTAATCACTTCCAACTATTAAAAAGGGCACTAGCCCTTTGAATTTCCAATCGAATGAGCCTTTTTTGAAGTGTCTACGACAACGCCTTCTATAATAAACCTTATATGCCCCCAGGGCATAACTTACAACCCTTGCCCTAAGGGCTGTGGGGGACTGTCCTCCTAAAAAAAAAAATAATTTCTATCTGGAAATCAACCACACTGAACAAAATCTCAAAATATTGAGTGGATGCGTTTGGAGAAATGGTGGCGTGGAAGGGGTGTCAGTTGCTTTCCAATCACTTTCGACTATTAAAAAAGGCACTAGTCATTTCAATTTCCAATCGAATGAGCCCTTTTTGAAGTTTCTGCGATAACGCGTTCTATAAAAGGGCACTAGCTATTTCAAAAGTGCACTAGCCATTTCAATTTCCAATCGAATGAGCCCTTTTTGAAGTTTCTATGATAACGCGTTCTATAGAAACCTTATATGCCACCCTGGGCATAATTTACAACCCTTGCTCTGAGGGCTGTGGGGGGCTTGTCATCCTCAAAGACCTAATTTCCAGAACTTCAAACTACGTTGAATAAAACGGCTGTCTCAAAGTTTTGATTAGATGTGTGTGGGGGAAAGGTGGGCGTGAAAGGCGGGTTAGTTGCCTTAAATTCACTTTCGACTATTAAAAAGGGCACGAGCTCTTTGAATTTCCAATCGAATGAGCCTTTTTTAAAGTTTCTACGACAACGACTTCTATAAAAAACCTTACGTGCCCACAAGGCAAAACTAACAACCCTTGCCCTAAGGGCTGTGGGGGACTGTCCTCCTCAAAAATATAATTTCTATCTGGAAATAGCTACGCTGAACAAATAGGCTATCTCAAAATTTTGATTGGATGTGTTTCGGTAAATTTTTGGCGTGGAAGGGGTGTTAGTCACCTTCCCATCACTTTCGACTATCAAAAAGTGCACAATCCAATCCAATTTCCAATTGAATGAGCCCTTTTCGAAGCTTCGAAGACAACTTCTTCGATACAAAGTGCCCTGCTCTAAAGGAAAAAATTAATAAAATAATACATTGTGCCATCATCGTTCTTATATGCCCCCAGGGCATAACATAAAATCCTTGCCCTGAGGGTTGTGGGGGAGTTTCCTCCTCAAAAACATATTTTCTATTGGAAATCAACTACGCTGAACAAAATGGTTATCTCAAAAATCTGATTGGATGTGTTTGGGGGAATGATGGGCGTGGGGGGGCTAGTTGCCCTCCAATCCCTTTAGACTATTAAAAAGGGCACTAGCCACTCCCATTTCCAATCGAATGACCTCTTTTAGAAGTTTCTACGACAACTCCTTCGATACGGATCGCCCTGGTATGGAAAAGAAGAAATAAAACAAATAATACATTGTGCAAACATCGTTCTTTACTTAGGCAGCGCGATCGCGCTGCCTATGATTTATACAACAACTTTCTATATAAACCTTATATGCCCCCAGGGCATAACTTACAACCCTTGCACTGTGGGTTTGAGGGGGTTATCATCCTAAATGGATATCTCAAAATTTTGATTGGATGTGTTTGCGAAAATGATGGGCATGAGAGGGGCGTTAGTCGCTATCCAATCACTTTCAACTATTAAAAAAGGCACTAGCCCTTTTAATTTTCAATTGAATGAGCCCTTTTGAAGTTTCTACGACAACGCTTTCAATATAAACTTTATATGCCCCAAGGACATAACTTACAACCCTTGCACTGAGGGCGCTGAGGGGGTTATCATCCTAAAAGACCTAATTTCCAGAAGTTTCAACTACGTTGAACAAAATGGATATCTCAAAATTTCGATTGGATGTGTTTGGGAAAATGGTGGGCGTTTGAGGGGCGTTAGTCGCTCTCCAATCCCTTTCAACTATTAAAAAAGGCACTAGCCCTTTCAATTTCTAATTGAATGAGCCCTTTTGAAGTTTCCACGACAACTCTTTCAATAAAAATTTTATATGCCCCCGGGGCATAACTTACAACCCTTAACCTGAGGGCAGTGGGGGGAGGGGTTGTCATCCTTAAAGACCTAATATCCAAAACTGTCAACTACGTTGAATAAAATGGCTATCTAAAAATTTTGATTGGATATGTTTGGGGAAAAGGTGGGCGTGAGAGGTGGGTTAGTTGCCCTCAAATCACTTTCGACTATTAAAAAGGGTACTAGCCCTTTGAATTTCAAATCGAATGAGCCCTTTTTCAAGTGTCTACGACAAAGATTTCAATAAAAACCTTATATGCCCCCAGGGCATAACTTATAACCCTTGCCCTGAAGACTTTGGGGGGAGTGTCCTGCTCAAAGGTATAATTTCCTGAACTTTGAACGTCGTGGGACAAATTAGCTATCTCAAAATTTTTATTGGATGTGTTTGGGGAAATGGTTGGCGTGGAAGGGGTGTTAGTTGCCTTCCAATCACTTTCGACTATTAAAAAGGGCACTAGCCATTTCAATTTTCAATCGAATGAGCCCTTTTTGAAGTTTCTACGACAACGAGTTCTATAAAAACCTTATATGCCCCCAGGGCATAACTTACAACCCTTGCCCCGAGGGTTGTGGGGGAGTGCCCTCCTCAAAAACATATTTTCTATCTGGAAATCAACTACGCTGAACAAAATGGTTACCTCAAAATTTTGATTGGATGTGTTTGTGGAAATGGTGGGCGTGAGAGGGGGTTAGTTGCCCTACAATCATTATCGACAATTAAAGAGGGAACTAGCCCTTTGAATTTCCAATCGAATGAGCCTTGTTTGAATTTTCTACGACAACGCCTTCTATAAAAACCTTATATGCCCCCAGGGAATAACTTACAACCCTTGCCCTGAGGGTTGTGGGGAGTGTCCTCCCTCAAAATATATTTTCTATCGGAATCACTACGCTGAACAAAATGGGCTATCTCAAAGTTTTGATTGGATTTTTTTGGAGGATAATGGGTCGTGGGGGGGCTAGTTGCCTTCCAATCATTTTGGACTGTTAAAACGGGCAGTGTGGGGGGGGGTGGGGGTGGGGGGGGGGGGGGGGGGGGGGGGGTGGGGGGGGGGGGGGGGGTGGGGGGGGGTGGGGGGGGGGGGGGGGGGGGGGGGGGGGGGGGGGGGTGGGGGGGGGGGGGGGGGGGGGTGGGGGGGTGGGGGGGCTGTGGGGGGGGGTCCTCCTCTTCAAAAACATAGGTTGTGGGGGGGGTTCTATCTGGAAATCAACTACGCTGAACAAAATGGCTATCTCAAAATTTTGATTGGATGTTTTTCGGGAAATGGTGGGCGTGGAAGGGGTTGCCTTCCAATCACTTTCGACTATTTAAAAGGGCACAAGCCACTCCAATTGAATGAGCCCTTTTCGAAGTTTCTACGACAAATTCTTCGATACAAAGTGCCCTGCTCTAAAGGAAAAAATAATAAATAACACATTGTGCCAACATCGTTCTTATATGCCCTCAGGGCATAACTTAAAACCCTTGCCCTGAGGGTTGCGGCGGAGTGTCCTCCTCAAAAACACATTTTCTACCTGGAAATCATTATGCCAACATCTTTCTTTACTTAGGCAGCGCTATTGCGCAGCCTATGATTTCTGATCGTTTCATAAATAATGCTGGGAAATCCGGCGCCCACTTCATAGAAAATTCCCTTCCCCAACGAAAACTTCCTCCCACACAAGCTCCTCCCCCAAACACCCCCCCCACCAGAAAATATCGTTCGGAAAACGTCTGTATAGTTCCCAATAACCAATACTATATGTAAACAGTGGGCAAAGTTCATAAATTGCAGCCCTTCCCTCAGGGACTGTGGGGTAGTAAGTCATCCTCAAAATTATAGTTATTAGATTTTATCGACTATGCTGAACAAAATGGCTATCTCAAAATTTTGATCGGGTGACTTTAGGAGAAAAATTAGTGTGGGAGGGGGCCTAGTTGCCCTCCAATTTTTGGTCACTTAAAAAGGCACTAGAAAATTTAATTTCCATTCGAATGAGCGGTCTCGCAATATCCTAGAGCCACTGGATCGATACGATCACCCCTAAAAAAAAAAAAAAAAAAAAAAAAAAAAAAAAAAAAAAAAAAAAAAAAAAAAAAAAAAAAAAAAAAACGATCGTCGGTGATCGTTCTTCTGGCAAAAAAAAACAAACAACAAAATTCCATATTTTAGCAGATAGGAGCTTGAAACCTCTAGCAGATAGGAGCTTGAAACCAGTAGGGTTCTCTGATACGCTGAATCTGAGGGTGTAATTTTCATTAAAATTCTATGACTTTTAGGGGTGTTTCCCCTTTTTTTTTAGAAAATGAGGCAAAGTTTATCAGGTTTATAACTTTTGATGGGTAAGACTAATCTTGATGAAAATTATTTATTAGAAACCAGAATAAAAATCCGATTCTTTTGATGTGTCTATTGGTATCAAAATTACGTTTTTTAGAGTTTCGGTTACAGATGAGCCGGGTCGCTCCATACTTAAGGTTCGTTACACCACAACTGTTTGATCAACTTTTTCCCAACAATTATAAGAACATCCTATTACAATACGATTTAATTAATTTATTTAACACGATACTATAAAACCGATCCTAGAGCAAATTATCCAATAAGTTATAATTAATGATCAAACAGTTCGTGGTAACGAACTGTAAGTAAGGAGCGACCCGGCTCAATAGTAACCGAAACTCTAAAAATCGGAATTTTGATACCCATAGATACATCAATAGAATAATTTTTATGCTGATTTCAAATATTCAAGTTTCATTAAGTTTAGTTTTACCCATCAAAAGTTACGCGCCTGAGAAAATGTGCCTTATTTTCGAAAAAAGGGGGAAACACCCCCAAAAAGCCATAGAACTTTAATGAAAATCACACTATTGGATTCAGCGTATCAGAAAACCCTACTGCGGAAGTTTCAAGCTCCTATCTGCAAAAATGTGGAATTCTGCATTTTTTGTCAGAAGAAAGATCACGGATGCGTGTTTCGTTTTATTTATCATTATTTTTTTTTTATTTCCCCAGGGGTCATCGAATCAATTCAGTAGTCCAAGAATATCGTAATAGGGCTCATTTGAACGGAAATTAAAAGTTCTAGTGCCCTTTTTAAGTGACCAAAAAAATTGGAGGGCAACTTGGCCCCTCCCACGCTCATTTTTTTCCAAAGTAACTCAATCAAAAATTTGAGATAGCCATTTTGTTCAGCATAGTCGAAAATCTAGTAAATATGTCTTTGAGGATGACTTAATCCCCCACAGTTCCCGAGGGAAGGGCTGGAAGTTATGAACTTTGCCCATTGTTTACATATAGTATTGGTTAATGGGAAGTATAAAGACGTTTCAGGAAGGATTTTTTCTGATGGGGGGAGGTGTCAGAGGAAGGGGTTACGGGGGAGAATCCTTACATAGCGGATGTTTCCTTGGGGGAAGGGACATTTCTATGGAGGGGGCGCCGGATTTCCCAGCATCATAGGCAGCGTACTAGCGCTCTGCCTAAGTAAAGAACGATGTGGCCACAATGTGTTTTTTTCTCCACAGGCACTTCGTATCGAAGAAGTTGTCGTAGAAACTTCGAAAAGGGCTCACTCGATTGGGAATTGTGGTGGCTAGTGCCCTTTTTAATAGTCGAAAGTGATTGGAGGGCAACTAGCCCCCTCCCATGCCCATCATTCCCCCAAAGACATCCAATCGAAATTTCGAGATAGCCATTTTGTTCAGCGTAGTTGATTTCCCGATAAAAATGTGTTTTTGAGGAGGACACTCCCCCACAACCCTCAGGGCAAGGGTTTTAAGTTATGCACTGGGGGCATATAAGGTTTTTATATAAGGCGTTGTCGTAGAAACTTCAAAAATGGCTCATTCGATTGGATATTCAAAGGGCTAGTGCCCTTTTTAATAATCGAAAGTGATTGGAGGGCAACTAGCCCCTCCACGCCCATTATTCCCTCAAACACATCCAATCAAAATTTTGAGATAGCCATTTTGTTCAGCGTAGTTGATTTCCAGATCGAAAATATTTTTTTGAGGAGGACACTCCCCCACTACCGTCAGGGCAAGGGGTTTTAAGTTATGCCCTGGGGGCATATAAGGTTTCTACAGAAGGCGTTGTCGTAAAAACTTCAAAAAAGGCGCATTCGATTGGAAATTAAAAGGGCTAGTGCCCTTTTAATAGTCGAAAGTGACTGGAGGGCAACTAGCACCCCCCCCACGCCCGTCATTTCCCCAAACACATCCAATCAAAATTTTGAGATAGCCATTTTGTTCAGCGTAGTTGATATCCAGATAGAAAATATGTTTTTGAGGAGGACACTCCCCCACAAAACTCGGGGCAAGGGTTTTAAGTTATGCCCTGAGGTCATATAAGAACGCTGTTGGCACAATGTACTATTTATTTTTTTTCCTTTAGAGCTGGGGCACTTCATATGGAAGTGGTCGTCGTAGAAACTTCAAAAGGGGCTCATTCGATTGGAAACTGAGAGTTCTAGTGCCCTTTTTAATAGTCGAAAGTGATTGGAGGGCAACTAGCCCCCCCACTCCCATCATTCCCCAGAACATATCCAATCAAAATTTTGAGATAGCCATTTTGTTCAGCGTAGTTGATTTCCAGATAGAAAATATGTTTTGAGGAGGACACTCCCCACAACCCTCAGGGCAAGGGTTTTAATTTATGCCCGGGGGCAAATAAGGATTTTATAGAAGGCGTTGTCGTAGAAACTTCAAAACAGGCTTATTCGATTGGAAATTCAAAGGGCTAGTACACTTTTTTAATAGTCGAAAGTGATTGGGGGGCAACAAGCCCCCCCCACGCCCATCATTCCCCCAAACACATCCAATCAAAATTTTGAGATAGCCATTTTGTTCAGCGTAGTTGATTACCAGATATAAAATATGTTTTTGAGGAGGACACCTCCATAGTCCTCAGGGCAAGGGTTTTAAGTTATGCCCTGGGGTCATATAAGGTTTTTATAGAACGCGTTGTCGTAGAAACTTCAAAAAAAGCTCATTCGATTGGAAATTCAAAGGGCTAGTACCCTTTTTGATAGTCGAAAGTGATTGGCGGGCAACTAGGCCCCCCCCTCACGCCCATCATTCCCCAAACACATCCAATCAAAATTTTGAGATAGCCATTTTGCTCAGCGTAGTTGATTTCCAGATAGAAAATATGTTTTTAAGGAGGACACTCCACCACAATCCTCGGGGCAAGGGCTTTAAGTTATGCCCTGAGGGCATATAAGAACGATGTTGGCACAATGTACTATTTTTTTTTTCCTTTAGAGCTGGGCACTTCATATGGAAGGGGTCGTCGTAGAAACTTCAAAAGGGGCTCATTTGATTGGAAATTGAGAGTTCTAGGGCCGTCTTTAATAGTCGAAAGTGAATGGAGGGCAACTACCCCCCCCCACGCCCATAATTCTCCCAAAAATATCCAATCAAAATTTTGAGATGGCCATTTTGTTCAGTGTAGTTGATTTCCAGATAGAAAATATGTTTTTGAGGAGGACACTCCATCAGAACCCTCAGGGCAAGGGTTTTAAGTTATACCCTGGGGGCATATGAGGTTTTTATAGAAGGCGTTGTCGTAGAAACTTCAAAAAAGGCTCATTAGATTGGAAATTCAAAGGGCTAGTGCCCTTTTTAATAGTCAATAGTGATTGGAGGGCAAATAGCCCCCCCCCCCCCACGCCCATCATTTCCCCAAACACATCCAATCAAAATTTTGACATAGCCATTTTGTTCAGTTTAGTTGATGTCCAGATAGAAAATATATTTTTGAGGAGGATACTCCCCTACAGCCCTCAGGGCAAGGGTTTTAAGTTATGCCCTGGGGTCATATAAGGTTTTTTAAAAAAAAAGGTGTTGTCCTAGAAACTTCAAAAAAGCTCATTCGATTGGAAATTCAAAGGACTAGTGCCATTTTTAATAGTCGAAAGTGATTGGAGGGCAACTAGGCCCCCCCACGCCCATCATTCCCCCAAACACACATCAAAAAAAATGTTTGAGATAGCTATTTTGTTCAGCTTAGTTGATATCCAGATAGAAAATATACTTTTGAGGAGGACACTCCCCCACAACTCTCAGGGCAAGGATTATAAGTTATGCCCTGGGGGCATATAAGGGTTTTTATTGAAATCTTTGTCGTAGAAACTTGAAAAAGGGCTCGTTCGATTTGAAATTCAAAGGGATAGTACCCTTTTTAATAGTCGAAAGTGATTTGAGGGCAACTAACCCCCTCTCACGCCCACCTTTTCCCCAAACACATCCAATCAAAATTTTTAGATAGCCATTTTATTCAACGTAGTTGAAAGTTTTGGAAATTAGGTTTTTAAGGATGACAACCCCTCCCCCCACATCCCTTAGGGCAAGGGTTGTAAGTTATGCTCTCAGGCATATAAACTTTTTATTGAAAGAGTTGTGTCGTAGAAACTTCAAAAGGGCTCATTCAATTGGAAATTGAAAGGGCTAGTGCCTTTTTTAATAGTTGAAAGTGATTGGGTAGCGACTAACGCCCCTCTCACGCCCACAATTTTCTAAAACACATCCAATCAAAATTTTTAGATATCCATTTTGTTCAACGTAGTTGAACGTTCTGGAAATTAGGTCTTTTAGGATGATAGGACTCAGGACCCAAAAACGAACAGAAATTACAATAATTAACCGAGTCAAACTCAAAACGAACAGAAATTAACACAAGTTGGTCACAAAACCCCTATGCCTTCCCAAGGTCAGAACAAAATGTGCTCTTTACTGAAAAAATAGAAATGAATGCGCATTGTCATTTTAATATAGATATACTGATATTTAGTAATCAAAATGTTAATATTATTTGATTTATTTAAGTTATAAAAGTAAAAACATTTATATTTTTTTAAGTAAAATGCAAATTTTGTTCTGGCCTTGGGAAGGCATAGGGGTTTTGTAACCAACTTTCAAAAACTTTCAGAAATTAAATAAAAAAACAAGTTATTTTTAACTCTTTACGCTAAAGTTTGAATCTGTCACACAACTTTATTTTTTAAAACAATAAAAATTTTTAGCGAGAAGAGCGAGGTATTGAGGAGGGGACAGCCACTTTCATATACGGAATAATTTCTGTTCGTTTTAATTTTTAATGTCGCTCCTTACTTTCAGTTAAAAAAAAACTTTTTTTTTTATTTAAAATAGACAAGAAGCTACAGGTAAAAGTAACAAATATATAAGTAAATAATGGGTCCATGGCCCGGATTTCTAACTAAAATTTGTCTTACTCTTTTTGAGACATTACCTAAATAGTTGGCCATGACATTTTGAGATACTTTTTTGAGCGTTTTGAGACGTTTTTTTTCGAAAGCTAAATCGGTCTTTGGTGATAAGATCGTTTACATTATATGGCTAATGTTACCCTTGATAATATTAAAGTTAAAAGACCAAACAAGCTTTTCAACTGAAAGTAAGGAGCAACATTAAAACGAACAGAAACTACTCCATATGTTAAGATGGGGCTGCCCTCTCCTCAATCCCTCACTTATTACATTAATGTTTTTAGTGCTTAGAACAGCTTCTTTCTAATTCAACGGCCCTTGTATTTCAGCGGTTTTTCTTCAAGAATTTTGATAAGTCCAACTTAAGCGTAATGAGCAAGGGATTGAGGACGGGAAGCTCCCTCATATAGGAATAATTCTGGGTTGTTTTTAAGCTTTAAGGTTACTCCACATTTTCCACATTTGTAGACAGGAGCTTGAAACCTCTACCGCAGGGTCCTCTGATACACTGAATCTGATGAGGTGATGTTCAACTTTTGGGGGTGTTTCCTTCCTTTTTCAAAAAATAAGGCATTTTTTTCAGATATATGAATTGTTATAAAATTCATTTTTTTATAGTTTCGGTTACTGTTGGGCCGAGTTGGTCCTTACTTGCAGCTTATCACCACCAACTGTCAGAAAAAGGATGGGCTCTTAACAGTAGGTATTCAATCCTTTTGGGAGTTTAGGAACCACATTACACACGGGTGTCGGGGTTTCTGTCTTTGGGTTCTGGTTTATCAACAACATAACACAATCCTTCACTAGAAAATCTTATATGTAATAGATTACATTTAATAACTATCTTAAATATATTCCTGTATTGATTTCACGCTGAATATTCCATTTTTGTTTCTTTTTATTGATTTTTTTTCAACTCCATTTTACTTCTGTTATCACAAAAAAATTACTTCATTCTTTTTCTACAGGAGATGAGAAACATGTTCAAGAGCTTAACAAGAAAGGAAATTTTTAGTAAGGGCCTATCTGATTCTTATTTTGGGGGATTAGCTGCAGATTGACTCAGTAAAGATAATTGAATTAGTCATTATAATTTAAAAATATATGCGTAGATGTGACTTTTCATGTTTTTCATGCGGAGACGCGATGATCCTCTCTGGCAACTTCTGCGAGTTTTTGCATTTGTTTTGGCTCCTCTTTTTCTTTCAAGTTTAATTGGGTGGATAGAGCTACTATTTCTCTCTAAAAAATATGTCTTTCTTTTTATGAAGAAGAGAGATACAACTTCATAACTTTTGCTTAGCCCTGGGAAATTGGACAGCAGGAAATGAGCTCTTGACGAAGACAAGTGACAAAAGAATGCTTTTCAGGCATTCAATTTTGTTCTAGAAACACTTTGCTTTCTCAAATCTAAACTGTCATAGAAAAACAATAAGTTATGGTAAAGAAAATTTTTGTCTATGTTTGTTCGCTTTGTTTATTTTTTTTTCATCCCTCCCACAGCGACAATGATGTCTTAGCAATCACCTTTTTTAAAGCAACCGAATCTCTTCTTAACCATGTGTCACTATTAATATGTCGTCAATGTCATCCATGTCAGATTTATATATTTTTGTCTAGTACTATCTTAGGAGCTTTACAGAGGCGTTTCGACAGGGTTTTTTCTCTTTTAAGGGCTAGGGACACGTAGCTGATTTCGGGAACCGATTTCAGCATCAGTGGACACACGATAGCGGTAAGAAAAATTTGTTGAAAGAAATTTTTTTGCGCGAGATTTTCAAAACAAAAAATCATGGACACAAATAGTCAACTGGAGTTTATTAATAGTTGCATGATTGATCTCAGCTTAGTTCTCAATTTAATTCTCAGCTCAGTAGCGAGGTCTTTCACCACAGACATCTCTGGCTGATTATTGATTTGTATCCCTATTTTTTTGTGATGATCATGATGAAAATCGGCGCTGATTTTGTAAATGGGCGCCAAAAACTAGAAAATTTTTCAAGCTCAAATCGACGCCGATTTCTTTTAAAATCGACGCTGATTTGGAAATCAGTTCCCGAAATCAGCTACGTGTGCCCAGCCCTTTAGCTATTAGCATCAAAACAGTTGATTGACTCCAATGGTAAGGAAATTTCGTAAAAATAAGGATGAATACAAATTATTAAAAGATCAAATAATTCATTTATCTTAATTTTATTCATTTTAAACATATTTGTACAAAAAAAAAATCTCGAAGCCAATTTGACCGCGCCCATCTAAACTGCCTTTCTTCCACCAACAAATATGGACATTATTCTAACCCGATTATTGGGCTGTTACAATCGAGAACAAAATTAGAACTCTACGACATGCTTATGTACAACAGGAGGAGGCCTTTGAGCCCCTTAGCCTCCCCGAAAATTTGGTACCTCTACGAATTAAATTCGTTGGTGACAGCCTCCTCTGTGACTATTGCTGCTCAAGCAAGCTTAAAGGATCACATAAGGAATTAGGGTTTTATAATAGGAAGATAATTTTTCATACCGCATCTATGTATATGCCTCTTAAACTTTTCGTAAATGAGAAATAATGAAGTTATTAAACTTTTGGGCAAAAAATTTCTCGTCGCGGGCCGCGCCATTTCATGTGATCATATTTGCTGACATAATACGATTATAGTAGAGCACAATAACACACAAGTTTTCGAAGCATGGACATTTTAAGCAATAAACGAGCATAAATCATTATTTCAAATTCTTTAAATGATTCATGTTATATGCTATATAATATAATATTTTTTCATATTATATGCTTTACATTATATGCTTTTATATTATTATAAGTTCTTTATAAGCTGAATGATTCACTCTAATCATTCCAGCCAGGTAAATACACACCTACAGTACATAATAAACAATGTCACGCAACAATGACATTGACACCAAATGACAAAACAATGTCATGCAAACAATGGCATAGTAAACAATATCATAGTACATGCTAATGAGTTACTTGTAGCCACGGAAAAAATATTTTAGTAGCAATTTCCCAAGGGGTCTTTGAGCAGCAACTTTAACTTTTTCAAGAAGCCCCCATTCTCCGTCACGCCGTACCATACCAGACAAGGGAGTCCTTGTTTGGTGAACATTCGAACTATGTACCGGGGAACAAGTTTCATTAACTATAGTAACTCAATATAGAGAGGCCCAAAATGGCTTCACCGAGTCTTTAAAGTACTAAGGGCATCAAAATAAAAAATATTTTTCGCCTCCTGGGCCCATCTTAGGTCTATTTATACCCAAAAGCCACGATTGGTACTTGTCTGTTATAGCACCTATGTTATAGCGTCTAGGTATATAGAAGCTAAGTAGAACGGTTTCTATTGAGTTTGCGATCTGTATTGAATGAAATTACTGTCCAAATACTTACCCCCCCCCCCCAATATGCAAATATATAGCCCAAGTTATATATTTCCCATATGTTCTGTAACTTGTCTTTGTCTTGTTTCATGTTAAGCTGAAAGAAACTGAAAAAGAAACCGGTTCTACTTAGCTTCTATATAAATAGGCGCTATAACAGAAAAGTATCCCATGGTTTTCTGGGATTTTCCTTTTGATTGTTTTAAAATTACCCTGTGGCAGCGCGGAATTGATCCCTGGGCATCAATCCACTTCGCTGCCACAGGGTAATTTTAAAACAAGGCATCAATCCAGCGAAGTGGACTGATGCCCAGGGATCAATCCCCACTGCAGCAAGGTTGGGCGACAGGCTTGCTACTTGTCCCTGCAAAAGACCCTGCAACTGCAAAAGTCCCTGCAAAAGTGGCACTCGCCAGCGGTGGCGCTAGAGGATCTTTATCTTAATTTTAAAATTATGGAGCTTTTAGGGCAGTTCCACATTTTGTCAGTGTTGCCACTTTGAACCGTTTAAATATATAAGCAAAACTAATAAGTAAAATTTGACAACGCTCTTTGTCCTTATAAAGTTAAAACTAACAACCTATTGATTACCGAAGACAGCAGCACCTTTAACGGAAAGCAACATCTTCTTAACCTGCTTGGTCCCTTCATGTATTTAGCTAATTGTGCTGATTCTTTCCCCACGTTTTCTTTTCTTCAATCCAGAACCCGCTACCCTTAAAAACTAAATAAATGCAAACTGAAGTCTTACAAAAACTGAATTCGCGATTTTTTTTTCAAAGATATGTATGGTTAAGTAAGTTTATGCAATCCAGACAATCATGTTTAATTTTCACGGTCCTTAATACTTTAAAGTGAAGTCATAAAACGGACTGCAACCAAATAGTAATTGCGCGGGTACTTGCTAATTATTAAGAACACACACACGAAGTAAAGTATTTGGACACTATGAAGTTAGAAAACAATTCTTACTTCAGAACATGCAGAATAACTGTAGCTAACACATTTTGCATGCTGACCCGGTATACCTTGCCCCCCCCCCTCCCTAGTACGCAAATATTAGCCCAAATTATAGAAGTCCAATGCACTCAACCGTCCCTTGTCTTTGTGGCTATGAAACCGGTTTAGCACACTCGTGTTCTTCATCTGAATGTAAGATCTTAGAAAAAGCGGTTTCACAGCCACAAAGACAAGTGATGGGTGACAGAATGCATTGGACAGAATACATGGCGACAGAATACATGTGAGGGGTGGGGGTAAAGTATAACGGGTCTGCATCCAAAATGTTTGTAGCTACAATTATTCTGCATATTATGAAGTAAGAATTGTTTTCTAACTTTATGCTTTCCAAATACTTTGAGTGTGTTCTGAGTAATTAACAAGTACCTTTAGCATGCCTTGTGAAAATACTATAGACAGAATTATCTCGTTTTCCTTGAAGAGTTGTCTTTTTGAAATACATATGTGACATTACTAAAGCAGCAATCCAATCAACACTCAGAATTCAAAATAACGGAGATGCATCATCCTTTGCAGTTGGGAAAGATCTCCGTGAAATAGCAACTTCTAAGATTGATATACCAAATGTCAGTCGTATCTTCCATACTTAGAGTAAATCTAGTTCCTCGATTACTATGGCAATTACCCAGAATAGATGCTAGAGAACTTCCAAAATTGAAAAGTTTGGTTTATGTTTGTGATTACACTCCAAAATTCATCGAGAAAGAAGAGCCTTCACTAGTATTAGCTGGGACATTTATCAAGGTGAAGAGATCTTAAATGTAACATAGATATTTGAAATTTCTCAATTTCTTGAAAGAAATCCGACCATCCGGAATAAGATTAAAACAAACATGTTGACAAAAAAGTTTATTTTTATTTATTTTTTTTTATTATTATTATTATTATAATCAATATTTTGATTATCACTTGATTAAAAAAATAATAATTAAAGAAAAGCTAAAATCGATAGCGATGCATTTAGTCAAATCGATGACAAATTTACAAAATTTTAAACCTTGAAAAATCTTAATTACAATCGATTAAAATTTAAATCTAAATGAAAGTTGTTAATTTTTCCTGAGTCCAACCAGAAAATTTATAAAATTTGGCATATTCTTTTGCTTTTAAACTATTTTCTTAAAAAAATGTCATATATTGCTTGGTTGGCATGTCGAGCACAAGCTAATTTCAATCTGTGAACAAATGTACCCATTTTTCAATTTCAGTAAAAGTGACTAAAAGATTTCTGATCCAAAATAAAGCAAAACTAAAAGGAGAATAAAAAAAAAATATTTATGTTCGGGTTTTTACGATTAATTTTATGATATTTCTCGTTTATGGTTGATGGCTCTAATTATTTTTTTTCTGTCGAAGAAAAATGACTTTCTTCTCTTTTCCGTAAAATTTGAACTGGACCAGTTGAATTTTACGTGATTGAAACTAAATTTGCCAATGTAATATTAAAACGACCCTTCCCAATATTCGGAATTGCCTTACAATCAGAAGTATGGTTTGCTATATACCCAAGCCACACCAAAGTCACACCTGTCGATACAAATTATATGTATATTTCGATATAAATTAACGATATAAATTATATAGGATATAAATTATATGCCTTGCTTGGTTTTAGCGTCACACTTGTAATGCAAAAACTACTACTTACACCAAACTGCAACACTGAGCCACCTGAGGCAACACAACTGCGCAGGCTCCTCCTCCATCCCAATCTATTTGAATCTTCCCTTTCTACAACCTCTCAAGAGGTGCCAATTCCCTTTCAAATCCTTTGTTACGATTCCTTCCCACCCCATTCGGGGAAGAGCTGCTTTTCGTTCGACCCTAGATGGTTGGCCAAAAAGGACAATTTTTGGCAGTCTGTCATCCTTAGTTCACAAAACGTTTTCAACCATCTCAACCTTTTATAGCCCTAGAAAGTGGGATAAAACCACGGAAACTTTAAAATGATAAGAAGTCTTTTGAATAACATGTATCAGCATTATCTTCTTCCTAACTACAGTCCGGTTATACAATGTGTTTGTATATTTTGCCAGATCCATCTCCACCGATAGGAAAACTACTATTCCATACTACTCTCATTGATCAGTCATAAATCATACGTTGGAAAGTTAAACATTAATCAACTTCACAAATTACTAACGGGATATATTAATCGCTATATAAGTTGTACACAATGTTGATTTTATATACAACTATGACTATGATGTGGCCCGGGAATCATTTCCAGAATGGACACACCCGTCTCTGTTACAACTCGAAAAAGGAAACGACATCTATTAATGAGTCTAATAGTGAGAAAGATGCAACCCATAGAGAAGTATAATTTTACACACATATCAAAGTCAAAAAAAATGACAGCAAAAACAGGCACTTACCTAGTTGGTCAATCTAAGGTTTGGATATGAAGTCGCTAAGGACCAATCATTCGTTCCTTATTTTGTTAGAAGTTGACAAATAATCTGTAATAAAACAGAAGTTGAATATAGTGCGAGCAAATATTAACGAGCACACAGATGTGGAGATACCCATATTTTTTGTTTTATTTTTTTAAAGCCAGTTGAACTAAAATGTACTTCTACCTACACATTCTTCAGCTTCAAGCATATAAGTAAACGTCAAAGATTATTAGAATACTTTTTTTCATTCGTTTTTCATGAAGAGGTTGTTCTTGGAACAGCTCATATGTTTCTGAATATAAAGGTGGAATTTTCACCGTTTTTAAGACCCACGTCTCACGTCGTTGTTCACCATGAAATGCAATTAACGGTATGACATTGTTTCTGAGATAATTAACGGATCGAATGTAGAATTAAATTCATAGATTTTTTAAGTTTAGACATTCACTTGGAAGTAAAGAGCTTACCAAAATTTAAAATATGCATTTTTATATCTAAAGAGGTATTAGGAACTGAACATTTCCAATGGTACAATAAAATCGTTTAATATGAAGGCTAGCCAATTCTGCCAAAAACTTCCGAATTTAGATTACCATGAACCAAACAAGGTTATATCCAATAAAAACTTTACGTAATCTATTAGTGTAATCTGAAACATATAGTTTGCTGTGTTTAGTTTGGTTGAACAATATTTGCACTTTACTGAAAAAACATAAATGTTTTTACTTTTATAACTTTAATAAATGAAATAATATCAACATTTGGATTACTAAATATCAGTATATGTATATTAAACTGACAATGCACATTCATTTGTATTTTTTCAGTAAAGTGCAAATTTTGTTCTGACCTTGGGAAGGCATAGGGGTTTTGCGCCCAACTTGTGTTAATTTCTGCTCGCTTTGAGTTTGACTCGGTTAATTATTGCCATTTTTGTTCATTTTGGGTTTCATTTATTTATCGATGCTGATTTGTGGTAGTTTCACGCTTGGTAGATTATTTGATCTTATTTTTGCTCATTTTTTGTTTTATGGAGTTCTTTACTTTTCTTTGAAAAACTTATTTTGTGGAAAAAGTTTTTTTAATTAATTTCTGTTCGTTTTATATTGACATAGTCTCTTCAGGGAAAAAGAAAATAATACTTTAAATCTTTTCGTTTTTTAAGACTTTATAGTTTGGCCTGCTATTTGTATGCTGGAGAAATATTTTCAGCAATTTTTAACAACATACACCCTTTTAAAAATCTAGACACAAATAGTACTGTTTAATTTAATTTCTTACCTCCTCTAGTTGACTTGAAATGGAAAACTTGATACCATTCGCAAAAAAATCTGTTTACTTTCTTTGATTGCTTGGATACACTTACGCTATTTTGATTTGGTTAAATTTTAAGAGCAGAAATGGGAGGGTGGGCGTGGGAGGGTGGGAGTGGAAAGGGGATTAGTTGCCCTCAAATCACTTTCGACTATTACAAAGGGCATCAGCCCTTTCTATTTTCAATCGAAGGAGCCCTTTTCGAAGTTCCCGCGACAACTCCTTCAATACGAAGTGCCCTGGTCTAAACAACAACAATTACAAAAAATAATACATTATACCCACTTCGATCTTTACTATAAAAATGTCAAGCCTTTCCAATCACTTTCGACTATTAAAAAGGGCACTAGGCCTTTCGATTTCGAATCGAATGAGCCCCTTTTGGAAACGACAACGCTTTCTATAAATACCTTATATGCACCCAGGGCATAAATTACAACCCTTACCCTAAGGTCTGTTAGGGTGGTTGTCATCCTCTAAGACCAAATTTCCAGAACTTTCAACTACGTTTAAACAACATAGCTATCTCAAAATTTTGATTGGATGTGTTTGGGGAAATGGTGGGCGTGAGAGGGGTGTTAGTCGCTTTCCGATCACTTTCGACTATTGAAAAGGGCACAACCCACTCCAATTTCCAATTGAATGAGCGCTTTTTGAAGTTTCTACGACAACTTCTTCGATACGAAGTGCCCTGCTCTAAAGGAAAAAAATAATAAATAATACATTGTGCCAACATCGTTCTTATGTGCGCCCAGGGCACAACTTAAAACCCTTGCCGTGAGGGTTGTGGGGGAGTGTCCTCCTCTTTACTTAGTCCCCGTTTCTTGTCTCATTCTCGAGTGTCCCCGTTCTTTACTTAGGCAGCGCGATCGTGCTGCCTATGATTTATACAACAACTTTCTATATAAACCTTATATGCCCCCAGGGCATAGCTTACATCCCTTGCACTGAGGGCTCTGAGGGGGTTATCATCCTAAAAGACGTAATTTCCAGAACGTTCAACTACGTTGAACAAAATGGACATCTCAAAATTTTGATTGGATGTGTTTAGGAAAATGGTGGGCGTCGGAGGGGCGTTAGTCACTATCCAATCACTTTCAACTATTAAAAAAGGCACTAGCCCTTTCAATTTCCAATTGAATGAGCCCTTTTGAAGATTCCACGACAACGCTTTCAATAAAAACTTTATATGCCCCAGGGCATAACTTACAACCCTTGCCCTGAGGGCTGTGGGGGGAGTGGGTTGTCATCCTTAAAGACCTAATTTCCAAAACTTTCAACCACGTTGAATAAAATGGCTATCTAAAATTTTGATTGGATGTGTTTGGGGAAAAGGTGGGCGCAAGAGGGGGTGAGTTACCCTCAAATCACTTTCGACTATTAAAAAGGGCACTATCCCTTTGAATTTCAAATCGAATGAGCCCTTTTTCAAGTTTCTACGACAAAGATTTCAATAAAAACCTTATATGCCCCCAGGGCATAACTTATAATCCTGGCCCTGAGGGTAGTGGGGGAGTTTCCTCCTCAAAAATATATTTTCTATCTGGAAATCAACTATGCTCAACAAAATGGCTATCTCAAAATTTGAATTGGATGTGTTTGGGGAATGATGGGCGTGGGGGGGAGGCTAGTTGCCCTCCAATCACTATCGACTATTAAAAAGGGCACTAGCCACTCCAATTTCCAATCGAATGAGCCCTTTTCGAATTTTCTACGACAACTCCTTCGATACGAAGTGCCCGGTTGAAGAAAAAAAAAAACACATTGTGCCCACTTCGCTCTTTACATAGGCAGCGCTAGCGCGCTGCTTATGATAAAGGACCGGTTTCTTTTTTGAGTAAATAAAAAAAAAAAGTTTTTTTAACTGAAAGTAAGGAACGACGTTAAAACTTAAAACGAACAGAAATTATTCCGTATATGAAAGGGGCTGTCCCCTCCTCAATACCTCGCTCTTTACGCTAAAGTTTGAATCTGTCACACAATTTTATTTTTTAAAACAATAAAAAACTTTAGCGTAAAGAGCGAGGTATTGAGGAGGGGACAGCCCCTTTCATATACGGAATAATTTCTGTTCGTTTTAAGTTTTAACGTCGTTCCTTACTTTCAATTAAAAAAACTTTTTTTTTATTTAATTTTTGAACGTTTTTGAATTAATGCAGATTTTGATTTTGGCTCACCGTACATGAATAATTAAAACAAAATTTGCGCATTAATTTTACTTGTATTTGGTTCAATGGCTTTCTCGAAACTTGTTTAATTTTATTTACGAACGTTTTCATTAGTAATAAATATACGTAGTGGGTTGTCATCCTTAAAGACCTAATTTCCAAAACTTACGAGTGGGTTGTCATCCTTAAAGACCTAATTTCCAAAACTTTCAACCACGTTGAATAAAATGGCTATCTAAAAATTTTGATTGGATGTGTTTGGGAAAAGGTTGGCGTAAGAGGGGGGTGAGTTACCCTCAAATCACTTTCGACTATTAAAAAGGGCACTATCCCTTTGAATTTCAAATCGAATGAGCACTTTTTTCAAGTTTCTACGACAAAGATTTGAATAAAAACCTTATATGCCCCCAGGGCATAACTTATAATCCTTGCCCTGAGGGTTGTGGGGGAGTTTCCTCCTCAAAAATATATTTTCTATCTGGAAATCAACTACGCTGAACGAGATGGCTATCTCAAAATTTAAATTGGATGTGTTTGGGGAATGATGGGCGTGAGGGGGGCTAGTTGCCCTCCAATCACTATCGACTATTATAAAGGGCACTAGCCACTCCAATTTCCAATCGAATGAGCCCTTTTCGAAGTTTCTACGACAACTCCTTCGAAATAAAGTGCCCAGCTGAAGAAAAAACAACACATTGTGCCCACTTCGCTCTTTACATAGGCAGCGCTAGCGCACTGCTTATGATAAAGGACCAGTTTCTTTTTTGAGCAAATAAAAAAAAAACGTTTTTTTTTTAACTGAAAGTAAGGAACGACGTTAAAACTTAAAACGAACAGAAATTATTCCGTATATGAAAGGGGCTGTCCCCTCCTACCCCGCTCTTTACGCTAAAGCTTGAATCTGTCACACAATTTTATATTTTAAAACAATAAAAAACTTTAGCGTAAAGAGCGAGGTATTGAGGAGGGGACAGCCCCTTTCATATAAGGAATAATTTTTGTTCGTTTTAAGTTTTAACGTCGTTCCTTACTTTCAGTTAAAAAAAACTTTTTTTTATTTATTTTTTGAACGTTTTTGAATTAATGCAGATTTTGAGTTTGGCTCACCGTACATGAATAATTAAAACAAAATTTGCGCATTAATTTACTTTTATTTGGTTCAATGGCTTTCTCGAAACTTGTTTAATTTTATTTACGAACGTTTTCATTAGTAATAAATATACGTAGTGGGTTGTCATCCTTAAAGACCTAATTTCCAAAACTTACGAGTGGGTTGTCATCCTTAAAGACCTAATTTCCAAAACTTTCAACCACGTTGAATAAAATGGCTATCTAAAAATTTTGATTGGATGTGTTTGGGGAAAAGGTTGGCGTAAGAGGGGGGTGAGTTACCCTCAAATCACTTTCGACTATTAAAAAGGGCACTATCCCTTTGAATTTCAAATCGAATGAGCACTTTTTTCAAGTTTCTACGACAAAGATTTGAATAAAAACCTTATATGCCCCCAGGGCATAACTTATAATCCTTGCCCTGAGGGTTGTGGGAGAGTTTCCTCCTCAAAAATATATTTTCTATCTGGAAATCAACTACGCTGAACGAGATGGCTATCTCAAAATTTAAATTGGATGTGTTTGGGGGAATGATGGGCGTGAGGGGGGCTAGTTGCCCTCCAATCACTATCGACTATTATAAAGGGCACTAGCCACTCCAATTTCCAATCGAATGAGCCCTTTTCGAAGTTTCTACGACAACTCCTTCGATATAAAGTGCCCAGCTGAAGAAAAAACAACACATTGTGCCCACTTCGCTCTTTACATAGGCAGCGCTAGCGCACTGCTTATGATAAAGGACCAGTTTCTTTTTTGAGTAAATAAAAAAAAACGTTTTTTTTTTTTTTAACTGAAAGTAAGGAACGACGTTAAAACTTAAAACGAACAGAAATTATTCCGTATATGAAAGGGGCTGTCCCCTCCTCAATACCCCGCTCTTTACGCTAAAGCTTGAATCTGTCACACAATTTTATATTTTAAAACAATAAAAAACTTTAGCGTAAAGAGCGAGGTATTGAGGAGGGGACAGCCCCTTTCATATAAGGAATAATTTTTGTTCGTTTTAAGTTTTAACGTCGTTCCTTACTTTCAGTTAAAAAAAAACTTTTTTTTATTTAATTTTTGAACGTTTTTGAATTAATGCAGATTTTGATTTTGGCTCACCGTACATGAATAATTAAAACAAAATTTGAGCATTAATTTTACTTTTATTTGGTTCAATGGCTTTCTCGAAACTTGTTTAATTTTATTTACGAACGTTTTCATTAGTAATAAATATACGTAACTTACGAATTAACTTACGTAACGAACTATTATATTCATATATTTTTAATACGTATATTAGGGGGATCGCCTCCTAGTCAATACCTTGCTCTTTAAGCTAAGGTTCGAATTTTGTCCAATTCTTTAAAAATGACCGCTTAATCACAAAAACTGTTAATAAGAATAAATAGCTCTTATGAAAGCACTAAAAAATCTTTGGCTTAAAGAGCGAGGTATTGACAAGGGGGTGAACCCAATCATATGCGTAATATTTTCTGTTCGTTTTAAGTTTTGGTGTTGCTGCTTACTTTTAGTTGAAAAACTTGTTTTTTTTATTTAATTTCTTATCTTTTTTTTAAATTATGCTGGGAAATCCGGCGTCCCCTCCATAGCAATGTCCCTTCCCCTATGAAAACTTCCTTCACGGAAAGACCCTCCCACATAACCCCCGACCCCCCCCTATTACCAGTAAAAATCCCCCCTGAAAACGTCTGTATACTTCCCAATAACCAATACTATATGTTAACATTGGGTTAAGTTCATAAATTTCAGCTCTCCCCCCGAGAACTTCGGGGGATTAAGTCATCCTAAAAGACATAGTTATCATATTTTCGACCATACTGAACAAAATGGCTATCTCAAAATTTTGATCGGATGAATTTGGGAAAAAATGAGCGTGGGAGGGGGCCTAGTTGCCCTCCATTTTTTGTGACTTAAAAAGGGCACTAGAACTTTTAATTTCCGTTCCAATGAGCCCTCCCACGATATTCTAGGACCACTCGGTCGACACGATCACCCCTGAAAGAAAAAAAAAAACAAAAAAAAAACATATAAACACGCATCCGTGATCTTTCTTCTGGCAAAAAATGCAAAATTCCACATTTTTGTAGATAGAAGCTTGAAGCCTCTACAGTAGGGTTCTCTGATATGCTGAATATGATGGTGTGATTTTTATTGAGGTTCTATAACTTTTAAAGGGTCTTTACCCCTTTTTTCGAAAAACAGCCAAATTTTTTCAGGCGCGTAACTTTTGATGGATACGACTAAACTTGATGAAACTTATATATTTGAAATCAGCAATAAAATCTGATTCCTTTGACGTATCTATTGGTATCAAATCTTGTTTTCCAGAGTTTCGGTTACCATTGAGCCGGGTCACTCCTTACTTACAGTTCGTTACCACGAACTGTTTGATTATATTTGCTTATAGTATAAGTTCAAAGTACAAGCTAAATTATCCTTGCGAAGGCAGTCGTTTTACAATAAGTAATGTTTTGGTTAGAATCTATTTTTGTCCGGCTGATGTCGGTTATTGAAAGATAATGTTATGCCAAAGTCTTTTCTATGTTAATATTGTGAGTTTTGTCGGAGTAGACATTGGAAAATAAAAGTGAGTGATTTTCCACAACTGTACGAGATTTCTCCCCGAACCCTGGCAAGGTAGGAAAAGAGTTTTCGAGAAGTACCGTCACAACAATATCGTCAGGAAGGTTCGTTTCCCCTCTAAAGAGATTTTAGAGAGATATTAGGGGTGACGCTGATCGTGGCACTACGGGCCCAATGGTTTGGCCCTTACCTCCTCCAAAGGTAGTACAATTTTCAAACCCCCATAGGTTGTGATATCAATACGGGATGAAATTGTAGAAACCTTGAAACTGCTCGACCACGATACCTATTCTCTACCAGTAGTGCCATCAATTCGACTCTGCCAAATATGCTGGCACCGTCAGGTTATTCTGGCGACGTTAGAGATCTTTCCAATATTTGGGATGCTTAGTTTGCTAATTAGGACTTTTCTGAGCTAGTTTTCTTAGCCTTTCGTAGGTGTGTGTTGTCTGAAACTTATCACTTGGGATGTTTAAAGTGGTAATTCGTGGTTTGACTTTCCTGAAACGTATGATTTAGGATGTTTAATGTGCTAATTAGAGCTTTGCTGAGCTAGGTTTCTTAGCATTTCGTAGGTGTCTCTTGTCTGATACTTATGATTTGGGGTGTTTACTTCGCTATTTCATGCCTTCTTAAGATGGGTTTCTTAGACTTTCGTCGTCTGACAAGTTTGAAACTTATAATTTTGAGTGCTTTTTTTTTGCTAATTTGGGATATTTATTTTGCTATTTTTGGCCTTTATGAGCTAGGTTTCTTAGCCTTTCGAGGTTTGACAAGTTTGAAACTCATGATTTTGAGTGTTTTTTTGCTAATTGGGGATTTTCTGAACTAGGTTTCTTAGACTTTTATAGGACTGTGTTGTCTGAAACTTATGATTCGGGATTTTTAGTTTGCTATTTCTTGCCTTAATGAGCTAGGTTTCTTAGCCTTTTGTTGACGTTTTTGTCCTATGCTTGTGATTTGGGATGTTTAGTTTGCTATTTTGGACCTTTCTGAGCTAGGTCTCTCAGGCTTTCGTAGCTGTGTGCCGTCTGAAACGTATAACTTTGGATGTTTAGTTTTCTTATTAAGGCTTTTCTGAGCTGTAATTCTTAGCATTTCGTAGGTGTTTGTTGTCTGAAAATTATGATTTGGAATGTTTACTTTGCTAATTCGGGCTTTTCTAAGCTAGGTTTCTTATACTTTCTTGGGGGCATAGGAACTTAACGGCAGTGAACGGTAAGTATACAGAGACCCTTGTGAGTAATGACCAAAACTATGAATAAAAGATGTTTGGTAATGCACAGGTCATAGCATTTACTTTTAAAATGATTTCAAACACGTAAAACTTGTTTACCAGACCAAAATGATTCACACGAGTAAACTTGCAAAATTTTAGAGGAAAGAGAAAAGGGGGAAACCAAAATAAAAGAATTACATTCTATATGCCAACTCTACCATCACGTTCTAAATGTACAAGAACCCTAGAGCGGAGATTCCAAGCCCCTATAGACAAAAATACAATATTTATTTTTTCCGAGGAGGTTCATTGCTGCTTATTATTTTTATTATTTTTGTTATTTGAGTAAGGGTAGTCATGTTGAGATAGTAAGTGTAACATATTAATAGATTGGTGATTTTGACAAAATTTAAAAGTTTAGTTCCTTTTAGGTAAAAAAAAAGAGGTCAGGCCATAGTAGCGTGCAAACTTGTGATTTTGGCCCACATTCGGCCACGATTCCATCTAGCAAAAAAATTCTTACCGAAATTAAGTTTAAAACAATCAGAATCTCTTAATATAGCATTTCGGCTTAGCCGGCCATTTGCTTAAGTAATGGCGCATACACAATCAAAACAAAATGAACGGTCAGCTGAGACAATTACTTATTAACTTGCTTTGACTAAGTTGATTAAGTTGTTGCTTCATACATCCATGTGCAGTACGCCATAGTACTCAACGTCAGCGGTTACAGATAGGTGTTAGCGGGAATACCCCCTCCCCCTGAGAAAGAAGAGGAAATTTAAAAATGTATCAAACGAGTAAAATGAGAAATGCTCCGTTCAATTTCCTGTTAAAAACAAAATTCGTGGCAGTACTTACCCCCCCCCCCCCAGAAAACTTCCGCAGCGGCCCTTTTATCACTGACTATAGTTTCATTGCTTTGAATACAGATGACAAAACGGAACAGCCCTATTCTATAAACACAATTTTGCACGAAGAGTGTGAGTAAAGAATACTCAAATTTATGTTTAATTCAGAAGAGCTGTGTCTTGTCAGAGCATAAAAATATTCTATAATGCTGTTTCGTAATAATAATTAACAACAACAATTTAATTATAATAATTAGCTTGATTATTTATTGCAATTCAACATTTAAACGGAAAAGAAGTTTTATCTATTACTATACGCTAGTTTAATAAAGGATTTGTCGTCGTCATATTTTAAGCCATTTTTAGCAATTTTGTTGGCCATAGAAAAATAAAATTAAAATTTTCGTAACTAGAAAAGATTTTTTTTTTTTTATTAAGCAGCCATGTAGAATATAGAAAAAAAAAAATACAAGAAAAGAGAACGCCTAACGTTGCAAATAGGCAAAAAGCACAGCTCCTTCAATACTCAAGGCACACATCCCATACTGCAGGTTTGTAAGAAAAATGAAAAGAAAAGATCCTTAGTCTCTATTTAATCTAATAAAATATAATATTTCATCTAATAATATTTGCTAATTAGAGACGATTTGTTGTCGTGATATTTGTGTACTCTCTAACATATCTATTCATTATAAACAAATTTGGAACGAGACATAAAAAAAAAACTTTTTAAAATAAAGGAAAACCGTATTTATTAAGCAATCGCAAGGATCATACGGCACTGGTATTGAAAGCATAGCTTAAGTGGCTTTCACACTACGCATGTAATTTTCGATGCGAAGTTACGTTACGTATAACATTTCAAATTTAAAGAAGCTCTTTCACAATAAAACCAACGTGAAAATCCATAACAAAACCACACTCATCGCCTAAAATCATGACAATCATCATCAGCAAACTTTACAAAAATTAAAAATGTAGAATGGAAATGGGGCTTACAGCTCAAATTAAGCGTGAAAGGTTTTTGAGAAAATTTTATTATTTTATTTTCAAAATTAAATAACAGCTTATTCAGAACTTCATTATGATGCTACTGTATTGACTTTTCGATAACGTAACAAAAACTTAAGTCACGTTTAACTTCAAGTAGAGCTCGGGTCTACTTAACACTGCCTACGTTACGGACAGAATTTGCTCCATAAGAGTACATAACGAAACCAAGGCCGTACCCAGGATTTTTTTCGGAGGGGTTTTTACCCAAAAAAGATTTTCGGGGGGGGGGGTGGGGGGGGGGGGGGGGGGGTTACACAAAAAACCTCAAAAAACGTATACAAAATTTGTTTATTTCCAGTTTTGTTGCGTTTTTACGAGTCAGAAAAACATTTCGGGGGGGGGGGGGGTTCAAACCGGGTACCCCCCCCTGGATACGGCCCTGAACGAAACATAAAGTGTTAAGTTGTGTTAGTGTGTACGTTTTCTACAGCATACTGTGAAAGAACCAGTGGTCACGTCACTCCCCGAAAATTTAGGGAGGGGGGACGAAATGTATTTGCCCCCTCTCCAATTGATGCCAGTGGAAAGAACCATCAGACAATCCAATAGCGTGTCCAAATGAACGGGTGTCTAAAGGTCTATTCACAATGAGATTTTGCTAATACTGAGAATTAGCTTGCGCTAATCAGAATTTTTCAGAAAATTCTTTAGTCAATCGAAAAATTCTATGAAAAATCTGATAGGCTCAAATTAATGTAAATCTCTTTACGAATGGGGCCTAAAAGACTAACACCCCGCAACAATACCTTGCTCTGAAAACGAGGAGGAGCTTGGAGTTGCTTACTATTATGTTTGTTCATATATAAAAAGAGAGGGGGGCTACCATTTTATACCAGTCATGAAATAACTTTATTATAATAACTATAATATTATAATATATATTATAATATAATAACTATATAAATTTGGACTGTTTAATGTCGTAGGGTTTTTTTTAGTCTATTTAATATAATTAATAAATTTAGTTTATTTATTCTAATTTTTTCTATAGTTTCCATTTTATCTATATTTTCTTTTCTTCTCCTTCATATGTGAGTAAGTGATCATTTTAAATTTTCTTTTGTTTTTTATCTATGAGTATGTAATTCATATGTCGTCCCTCTTTGTACAGGCCAATGAGCCTTTGAGGGATTAAAAACATGTAATTTTGTATGTGTATTTAATGAAGAATAAAACTTATCTTATCTTATCTTATCAAAGGGACAACAAAGGGAGTGTATCCTCGAAGTCGATTATATTTATTAACTATTTCGATTATTTTCTTTCTACATGTAATTAAAATTTCTTTCGTCATGTAACTAAAAATTTAGCCCCTGTTACTTATTATCATCGTCCATAACAATTAACTTTTCTTATTATCCTCAGAAGCATCACAAGTTGTATTGTCGTCTATCCAAACAGAGACAAACCAGATGATTTGCCAAGGAAATTAGTAAACTAGAATAACCTAATTAAGGTAAAATTAAAAGAAACAGAGCTGTCGTCTTTCCCTATTTCTATTTAGGGTAAACCTGAAAAGTAGGTAAGCTCTTGACTTTTGTCGTTTTATTTCTATCAGGAAATTTTGAAAGTAATTTGATTCAGGAAGATTCTCTGAAGCTAAACGAGGTTAACCATCTCAATCAGTTGTTGAGCAATTTTTGGCTATACCTCCTTCCCAAAGGCTATGCTGAATTAAAATATCTTTTTTTTTTTTGTCGATCCTAAATTTCCATTTTCCATTCCTGAAATCTAATAAAAAAAAAAAAAAAAAAAAAATACGCTGGTACTTAATACGTCTGAAAGAAAGAAGGTTGTTGAAGGGAGAGGCTGCTGGAAAGCCTCTATATCGAGGTACCCAATGAGGTATTACAATTGCTTTTATTCTAACAGAATAATCTAAAACTTCAAAGGATGAAGATCAAATTTGATTTTACACAGTCTGGGATATCAAAATTTCAACGGCAGAACTTAAGTGTTTTTTTTTTTTTTTGAAAATAGTATATAGTAATCCTTTTATTCTGTAATTTTACTCATTGAAAAGATCAATTGGTGAGGAGGCACTCACTTTCCACCAGCTGATGTGCATCTTAGAATGCCACGTGTGCCACGCCTGGTCTACGTGATTTCTGAAAGTGGACACCCCTCGTCTTTGGAAGAGATGTAGCATTTTGCAATATTTTTTTTTTTTAACAATCAACAACAGTTTAAAAAAGAAATTGTTACATTGCTTGCGGCTAACACCCATTAAAATTTGAAGCTTAAATCTAAACTTGTACCTGCCAATATAGTTCGGTATGTCAGTAACCCTAGAGAAACCTGATTATTTAATATCTCAATACAATAAAGATAAGACTCATCTAACAAGCCTTGCTAGTTTAGTCGGTTGAGTGTATCATATACAGGACACTACATCATAGGGTTGGGAATCATATTCGAGTTTTGTCAATAAATGTACTTGCTGGTATATACGCAGAGTGGAAAGACTTTAGGGTTTTTTTATTATGAGCTTGCCCCCTCCCGGACTATATTGTCGTATCTCTCCTCTCTCAAAAATGCCAATTTTACATTTTGATTATCCAAACAATTCCGGTTTCTGTTCTATTCTGTTCACCCCAAAAAACGAATTATCACATTCACCATAACTAATTGACTGAACCAAGTCCGACTATGTGATACACTTAAATACTGAGTCTTGAAGAGGATAGTTTACATATAGAGAAGGGACCGAGAATTACGGAAATGGCGAAGGGACCAGGAATTATTGAAATTGAGAAGGGACCGGAACATTTTTTAAATTCTAAATAACAATTACATATATTTTTTTCAACATTTATTACTAGTAGCAAAAGTTTTTTTATTTTTTTTTTCGTCTCCCTTCCAACAGGCTCTTTGGCTAGTTGATCACATAAATATAAAGAGTTTAACAGGCATTGACTGATAGGTTTCCTTTTTAGAAAATCTGTTTTTTTTCTATGAATAGGCAGCACGGCGACGGAGTGCACCTGACACTTTCACAGTAAATCACATAAGTCCAGTTTTTGTCAAGAACAAAATCGCTCAACTATAAATTTATTGCACCCCCAGGCATTGTGCACTCCAGGCCCTGGCTTAGTGGGCCTATTGGTACATCCAGACCTGCACATGCCGTAGCACGTCCCTTGATAGACGATTTTGGTATAAAAAACTAATATCTAACTAATACAGGGCTTTTCGAGAAAGCCAAAAACAAATGCATTTGCTTTATTTCAACTTTTATTCAGGAATGAAAAAGCTAACAATTGTGCTTGGAAACATGAATATTGCATTTTCAGCCAAACAAATCAATAAAAAAATATACATATATATAACACCCAGAGATATAAGCAAGAAAATACCCATTCAGTTCCTAGACAATTTTTTGTCCAGTTCTTCGGTTATGCCAATGTAGAGTTTCCACAATTTACCAATGAAATACCGTTCAGTCGCAAGAAAAATCCGGAACTTATGGCACTGAATTATTAAAATCACACACTCGACAATTATAGTTTATCGCTGAAATTACTGGTAATCTGCCATTTTGTTGTTCTTTTCATATTTCACTTCAAGGAAAATATAACCTCATTTCGTTTCTTTCATATGTTTGGCTTAGCCCAAGAGCAAAAATAAGGTAGGCAGGGGACTTTAGCCCCTCTCCCCTAGAAGACCAAAATATATGTAAAATACAAATTTCGTACCATTCTAGAAAACATAACAATTCTCGACTAAAAAAAAAAACAATCCTTTTCTCAAACTTTAGTCACCCCCTAAAAATATTTTGGCTGGTCCACCCCCTCCAAGGAAACTTCTGCAGGCACCCTTGTCTTTACCTATTTTTGCAACCCTTTTGGGAAGCAAGAAGACTTAAAAGAAGTGCAGACAAATGGGGAAATATTCCCATTTAAACTAAGTTAATAATAAAGCATCCGTCGGTATCCCCCCCCCCCATGAATTTTCCTAGTGACACTCATACAGATAGATTTTCCAATACTGTATTCCTTGAAATAATACTTTTTTTAAAGGTTAATCAGAGACTACCATTATGTGGTCGGTTGTGATTATTATTTCAAGGGTCAGCTTTATTATCATGAATATATTATTTCGAAGCAGGCAGCTATTATAAGATAGGGAATCATTAGATTTATGAACAAAACGTGCGAATTTTAATCTTAATAGAAATAAAGTCATTCAATAGTTCAAATCATCACTGTCACGCTTAATGGTCGCATCTGAAATTGTCATACTTCTGAGGCAATATCTAAGCCAGTTTAGAACCAGTTCCCAAAAAGAGCAAAGGGGCAGAGTGGTGATTTTAACCACAGTATGATCCTCTTGATCTACACTGCCCTGCTAATCCTCCCTTTGGGAACAGGTTAGTAAACGCGATGATTGTAGGGCCTTTATTATTACATTGATTAAAATGGGAATATTCCCCCCCCCCCTATATTTTTTACACTTCTTTTTAGGTCTTCTTGCTTAGCCTTTCGGGGCTCATATTCCTCTAATACAGGGGGAATATGATGAAGTATTTGTCTTTTATTGTTTCAATTTACTTTTGAGTCAATTGTCAACTAAATCTATCTATATACCTATCCATTAAAAATCCACGAATGGCTCTTATTTAATGAAAAACAGTTAAACTTAAGGGGCGAAATCCACCATAAATTCAATTTATTCTTTTTAAATTTCACTAAAAAAACGTCTAATTGAAATTTTAGATTCTCCCTAAAAAATCATCCGGTGTGCTTTTAAATCTTGGCCGTGTATACTCATGTGTACATTTAACAGAACTAGTAACCCTCCCTAGCTACAAGAAAGATATACTAAAAAGATATACTAATCCCAAACGAATTTCAGAATTTCAATTATTTAAAAGCTTATTTCGTTTTTTGAAGAAAAGAACATGTAAAATTGCAGAGTTGATATAATGATTGTCATATTATAATATCCATGGGTGCCCATAAGGGGGGGGGGCGCCCCCCCCCCCTGGCTGAATTATGTTGCCTTATTTTTATATATTTTTTCTGAGGTTTCTATTATTTAGCATTAAAATTGCCAATTAGACGAGGTTTGCCCCCCCCCCATGGAATTTAGCTTATGGGCGCCCATGATAATATCTTTCACATTTATTTTGCATATTACTTTCTTTCAGATCAAAGATCAGAATCAGTATACTCGGGCTGGGCTAGCATCTGTCAATTGGGATAGTAAAGATAAAATTTTGCTAATTCAGGCAAAAAACTAGCCCGATGAAAAAAAATATCGGTAGTAGTAGCCCAAATTAGCTCAATTGAGTTACCAGAATTTATGCTAGCATGACCCAAGGAAACCTGGTAAACGTGATTATAATGAGCTTTCAAACAGAGCTCTTTCCACATTACTACAGGGAACAATATGTAAAGCAAACTACTTCATCATTATTTTCAATTTTTTTTTTTCTAAAACAGGGGTAACTTTTGTTTAAAGACAGATTCAAACATAAAAGAATTTGTTTTCAACTGCGATTAAACACCAACGGTAAAACAAAAAGCAATTTCCCCAATTTTTGGTGGGGGGGAATTACCCCAAAAAACTCGTGGGAGCCAAGGGATTACCCAAATGTAGAATTACGAAATATATGCAATTGAAACAAATTTCCCGAGAGGGAAAACATTCAATTAATGTCCATGGAGAGGGAGGGGGAGGAGTCCACCCTCTAAGAGCACATATGTGAATACATAAACTAGTGTACATACGCTACACTTTTAGTTCTGCCTCTCCAATAAACCCTTTCTCAAAAAAATGAAATTATTTACTTTGTTGCAAAAATTTACAGCCTTTTAGGATGGACGACTAAAAGGATTTTTTAAGATAAGGATATGGTGTCAAAAATAATTGTTTCCCCCTAAATCTTTTATATTCCACTAAAGATGCCTTTGGGGAAGGCTTAGTGGAATAACTCCGACCCCCCTTGCCGTTTGTAGGGCATCGATACTTGATATTCTATAGAAATAACCGGAAAGTAAAGTACCAAATCCAAATTATTGCCAATACATTGATTCTATTTTAAGTAAATAGCGACAAGAGCGCCACTGCGTTGCATCATGCTGCTCTGCACATATTACTTGTCAGTTCTTCTAAACTGATGGTAATCTCCAAATTTTGGGCTTAGGCCTCTTGTGGGCTAAAATTATTGCTTGTCAGCCAAAAAAAAACCTCTGAATATGAATAGTAATTTGCCGTAGCGTGATCTCTTTCATTTCTAAAAAGGACATTAGGACTTAAAAGGACATTAGGACTAAAAGCTCCAGTTGAAATGAGCAATCCTTCAATTCCCTATCATCTTCGGTTACATCCGCTTATCCCTGGGGAAAACAGCAAAACTAACAAGTTCACAATGATCTTGGAGAAAAAAAAACTAAATTTTGTATCGCAATTCTTTGGCTAGAAGTATCAACACTTAATATTATAAAATATTCCACCTATACCCCTTCACAGAACGTAATTAAATGCATTTCTGCATTCATACAAGCGACTCCCTGTAAAGCTCAGAATTTAATTCAGGAAAAAATTAAGAAAACAAAAATTCAAAGAAATAATGAATAAAATAAATAAATTAAAGAAAATAAACTCATAATAACACAGAAGAAAAAAATTCAGAACTCAAAGCCTTAGCTAGGACCCTTGGGCCTACCGCTGTTAATAAATTGTCCTACATTGTAATAGTAGAGGATCTACAATTTCGATAAAAGAACCATTCAGAGAATATCAAATAGACTCTTCAACCCAACTACGTAGTTCTTCCCAACTGCCCGACGCGTCTGAAGATAATCCAGCAGATCAAATGGATAGGCCTGTTTCATCAAGATTATATCAGATACGAAGACTCACGCTTTTCCTTATGTGTAACCAACTATTAATGATCTAATATGAAATAAGACAATAGCCAACCAACTATTAACCAACTATTACCAACTATTACAACTATTATTACCAACTATATTACCAACTATTAAACAACTGTAACCAACTATTAATGATCTAATATGAAATAAGACAATAGCAAATAATTTTTCAATCTGCAAGTTAGAGTCCTAACGCAAACTAGTAACATGTCATTGCTCTGTCGTCCCCTGGTAAAACTTAATAGGTAAAAAAATAATCGTCCCCTGGTAAAAAAAATAATTTTTCAATCTGCAAGTTAGAGTCCTAACGCAAACTAGTAACATGTCATTGCTCTGTCGTCCCCTGGTAAAACTCGAAAAAAACTAGTTTTGAGATAATCAAGTTTGATGTTAAAATTTAAATATTGAAAGAAGTAGCAGGTGTTCTTTTTTCTTTTTTTAGGGTGGTACTTTTGTCATTGGCTTAAATCCGATAATATTTGATAAAAATGTATCAGCATTCAATAATTTCAATGAAACTTCAGAGACCACACTGGCTCAGCATGACAAGATGAGAGAAAACGAGGATATTTACAGCCAGTGAAAATGAAAATACAATGCGAATATTTCGGCCGAGATCTCTGCTCAGCCGTACTCAGTTCCAAAACAGCCTCGCTAATTCTATTTTAACATTGCGCATAGAAATATTTACATTGCATTTTCATTTTCAATGGCTGTAAACATCCTCAGTTTTTCTTCTTTACGAATTAACTCATCTTGTTCAATAATTCCATATTCGATTTATATAAGGATTGAAATTTTCGATAGCCCCTACGAAAATACCTTATAGTGAAATTATCGCGAACACAGAGGGGGCATTTCATGACATTATTTCGTTTCGCGCTGAAGAAGAGAGGCGTTTGTCCTCTCGAAATATTCGCTTTGTTGTGTTTTTTCAGTATTTTCATTTGGCCTATAAAAACCCCATTTTTGCTCGTTTTTCTTTCTTTAGTCTTAGTGAGAAAAACTACGAAGCAGGAATAGTCTAATTAAATGTTTAATATATAGAGGTGGTTAGGTATTTAACATAATGCGTTCTGGACGGCCTCCTGTCCATAATTCTCTTCTACAGTTTCCATAATTTTTTTTTTTTAATTTAAGTTTTATTTTCATCATATTTTGGTATATTTCGTTATGATTAACCTAATTTCACTTCTTGAGTATTTTCGGGATATTTAACAAGTACCACAATTTGTATAATATAATCAACTAATTTCTTAGACCCCACTGCATTTCCATTTCAAAATAAAAGTAAATGAAAACAGAGAAAAAAGAGAATAAAATTTCAAATAAGACAGTGAATAATAACAAAAGTCTTTGTTGAATAACAAATAAGTCTTTTGTTGAATAACAATATTTGTTAGGATCAAGAGATTAAAAAGGCATAAAATTTCAAATAAAACAGTGAACAATAACAAAAAAGACTTAACATTGAAAGTTGGATGCCTCTGCTTCTATCCGTCATTTAGCTATCAGTTCTGTAAAGCTATTTTGTGACTTTGTGACTTATGTGACTTTGTGACTATTTTGTGACTTTGTGACTGTAAAGCTATTTTGTGACTTTGTGACTTATGTGACTTTGTGACTGACTTATTTTGTGACTTTGTGACTGTAAAGCTATTTTGTGACTATTTTTTGTGACAAAACCCCATTTTGTGACTTATTTCACTAATAGTAATAAAAGAGATCTGTAGTTAATTATAATTGTTTTAACCTAGGACACACGTATTTTTTTTTTTAATAAATAGACTATTTCATTTTGCTAGATTTCATTATCAAATCAACAACAAACTATATCCCTGCTGTTGCTTTGTTACATTGTAATATATCACAGAAACAACCTAATTTGCCCTACTTTTCTTTGATTTGCTGCTATCAGGGGTGTAACACCATGATTTTATTGTGGGGGGGGGCAAGAGGGATCCACATCCGGATAGTCAGGGGCATGGGCTATATGCTAATTTTTTATCTAGATTACTGGGAGGGGGCAATTGCCCCCCCCCCCTTGCGACACCCAGAGCTGCTACTGCATGGAGAACATAATCATATTGGACATTATAAAGACATGAGCTTTTATCGTTTTTTTTCTTGTCTTTATGCGTTATATTTGATTTAGTTTGTTTTTATTAAGGCTTCCGTGCCTGAAACCGAAATATCAAAAATGGACTTTTATTATTATTAGTGAAAAAAAGGCCTTTTTTGTTAAGGGCTTCCATGCCTGAAACCGAAATATCAAAATGGACGTTTTTATTATTATTAGTGAAAAAAAGGCCTTTTTTGTTAAAGGCTTCCGTGCCTGATACCGAAATATGAAAAATGACTTTTATTATTATTAGTGAAAAAAGGCCTTTTTTGTTAAAGGCTTCCGTGCCTGAAACCGAAATACCAAAAAATGGACTTTTTTGTTAAAGGCTTCCGTGCCTGAAAACAAAATATTAAAAATGGACTTTTATTATTATTAGTGAAAAAAGGCCTTTTTGTTAAGGGCTTCCATGCCTGAAACCGAAATATCAAAATGGACTTTTATTATTATTAATGAAAAAAGTCCTTTTTTGTCATTTTCAAGTGTTTTATTTGAAATGTTATACCCATTTTTCCAAATTTTCATTTCGTCTTACCCTACTTTTGACTCGTGTCTTTTTCAGGAATCATCAGTTCTATCTTATACGTATTTATAGCCTGGATCAGTAATTCCTAATATGTGTGTAACCCCCCCCCCCCCTATTAGGCACTGGAGCAATTCAAGGGGTGATGATAGCTGCAGGTGTATTATAATAATCTTACACAGTGCACTAGATCCATTGCAAACGGTGATCTAGAGCTAACGAAAATAGAGCCAACAATTTCTAATTTTATGCAATATACTTTCAATATTAGGGCTAATTAGTTTAAAACACCATATGTATCAAACCTTAAGAAACTATTCAAGGCATGTACGGGATATTCAGCGATCTAATCCCTACCCCGATACACTCGATATTATTCGATACGTCGAAATATTCGTTATAGATAGGTACCAATGGGTCGGTATAGAAATAGTAGAAATAATTGTCTTCCTTCTCATTAGGGTTATTTCGAATTTTTGAACTTATTATTGTGGTACCTTTCCATTCACGAGTTCAAGAAAATGTTTCGTCATTTCGAACATCGACGTTTGTAATTTACACTTTTCTTTGCAGTATTTTACGAAAAAGGTAGAAGCATTAATACTTATAAAATTCTGTTAATTTGCTATTAAAAAAAAATTATCTCCAAAGGACGGTGACTATTACTTTTTATAAATATGAGGTTGTAGGCTAAACAAGTTTGTGAACCACACGCCTAGATGATATCTTCATTTCTAGTAGAAACTAATATTATTGAACAGCTTTATTTATCAAGAATTGGACTTTTCATTGGGTTACCAGACTTTTAAGGTTTCTTCGTCAAAAAACCTAACAAACAACCTTACTCTCACAACTACTCTTAATTTTAATGTTTCAGCCAAAATATTAAATTGAATAAATATTAAAAGTACACATAAAAATGCAAATCTTAAAAAACACCGCTTCCCTAGTTATTTTATCTTAAAGTTACGAAGGACAGTGAAAATTCAATCTGATTGCAATTTTTTAAGTGAAAAACTCACACAACCATATATATCTTTAAAAATTAGGAAAAATCGGGTATTAAATTTTTTAAAACCCAAAATTTAAACACTTTGGTAGTAGCAGGTGCCAAATTAAAAGAAAAAAAATGTAGGTGTAAAATCAACGAACAATAAGATAGAAAATGTCCCACCAAACAACGAGGGTTGCCACCCAGTAAGGAAAAAATCACTTGATTTTAGTGATTTTCTGGTTGATTTGGTGATTTTCTTCAATAATCTAGTGATTTATGCGCTGATTATTTTTTTACTATTTATGCAGAATAAAAAATCACTAGAAATAGTGATAAATCACTAGGGGTGGCAACCCTGCAAACATAAGAACGCTTAGCTTTCCTTTGAAGGTTTATTTATCTTTAGGAATCAACAATTTCTAATGTTTGGTTTATTATAGATGAAAGGGGTTGTCAAATTTAACTAATTAGCACTGCTTATTTATTATTACTGCCAAAAATGGCAATACTTTTTGGAAAATGTGATATTGCCTTAATAACTTCATAATTTTCAAACAACTAAAGGAAAAATCTTAGAAAACCGCAGTTTTCAAGGATGAATTGATCTAAGATGGGTCCAAGGAGGCAAAATGTTTAATTTTAATGTCCTTGGTACTTGGAAATAATATAGCTGATATTTCATATAAATGAAAAGAATCATTTGTTTATACGTGATAGAGAGAAGAAGAGATAAGTTTCTTCATTTTTGAAGCAGCAGAGTACATCAAGACTACCAATAACAAAACCGATTTGAAAATTGAAAAAATACAGTACATTCGTCAATTGAAACTTGGAATCACAATATAATCAAATACTATCACTAAGGCATTGTCAAAAATAATGTATAAATAAAACATCACAAAATCTTTAAGTTTTTTGATAAACAGGAAAAAAAGAAGATGTACAAAAACTGTTAATGGCACAATGCAAGTGTCTACCATACAGCAATGAAAGAAGAAGTCACAATTACTCAGTTGATCACTGGGACAATCTTCCAGAAATTATACAGGGTGGGCTGAAACAGAAATTCGTTTAGTTGTGCGGAAGACACCCACGCGGTCAAGGCTTGGTTATTCTCTAATTTTATGATTGTCATTGCATAGATTTTTGAGCATTAGTTTTACATCCCCGGAGATAACATCTTAGAAAGCTCTTCGTCTTGTAGGCACCCTCGCAGAAACTCTTCTTCTGTTAACTGTCCATCACCGTTTTCGTCCATTCGGGCAAAGATACTCCGTGCCCGATCTTCTGAGGAGTCGGCAGGACGGCTTGCAGAGGCGTTGCCTAGCATATCATATATCGCTTGAACGATTTTTTGTCATTTCTTGAAGATCGATTACACCGTTTCCATCCACGTCATACATACGGAAAGCCCATTTTAATTTCTCCTCGGAGTTCCTGCCGAAGTTACGTCTATTGCCAATAAGAATTCCTGGAAAGAAAAAAGACTCAGGAATAATGAAACAAAATTCAAGAATAATGATAACGATTCAGGAATAATGAGTGATTCAGGAATAATTATTCCGATTTTCTCTACAAAGAAACAAAGGGTATTTTTCAAGATCTAGGTGGGGGATATTTTTGTTTTCTTTGGATTTTTTTTTAATGAAAAAATACTAAAAGGATCAAAATCTAGGTGGCCATTGCCCTACCCCGAATCGCCACCCCCCCCTAAAAACAAAGTAGATACTAGAACAACTAGATAAAACTTGCACCATAAATAGCGAGACATATATTTCGCCTGCTTAAAAGGCAAACCATCTGACTACCCTAAAATCGCCTGAATACTATCCTAAAATACCCTAAAATTGTCTGAGTCTCAAGTGAGAATAAGTTCCGGTAACCAAAAAAAGTTCCTACTTATATTTAATAATATTGCTGTTCGGCTAAAAAAAAAAAAAACACCTGGGGCAAGAAACATTCCCAGGCAATCAAGCACACAATAATTAACCCCTTCAGAGGATGCCGCGCCTTATACTAGACAGGAAAATACCCCAGAAAATGTAAAAAATATTTACTGAGAGAATTCACGGGTTTCTTTTTATTTCTGAATATTCTGAAATTCCCTGAATAAATTGTTGTTTCTAAATATCCATAAATTAACCCAACGAAAGATCGGGATATTCAACCAGACATTTAACAACTTCAGCTACTATATAAGATGTACCACCTTATACCTGACAAGAAAGACAGCGAGTGAACTGGAATATTTGCTGCGACAATTTGTGGATCGCTATCTGTTTCTGAAAGTGATTACAAGTAACTGAATAAATAAAATAAGTAAAAAGAAAAGTAAGCATGGCGATACTAGACCCTCAAGGTCCAAACCGGCGGTGCCAATCTGCGTTTCACGGCCCTTCATCCAGAAAGTGCAATGGGGGTTGGGGGCCAGCCATCCTATACTTTCGCACACCATTCCTGCTTATCTTACGCAGATTTCTCCAGGTACCCATTTAGAGCTGGATCGACTCTGGCTGAGCTTACAGAGTCACTCCACTGACCCCCGTCCCAAACCAAATAACCCTCCACGCCAGGAATCGAACCCGTACCCCTCGGAAAAAGGATTCCCAACCCAGCACAAAAAACCAGCTATTAAGGACGGACAAATGAACAAAATATTTAACAATGAATTAACCAATTAATTAATATTAATTAATTTGTATTAATTAATAATTTAGTTAATTAATTAAGCTAATTAACAATTAACTAACTCTACAATTCACTGAATAAACTGCTATTCCTGAATATCCTATTCCTGAAATTTGCTATTGCTGAATTCCGCAAATAAAAAACTGAGCTATTTACTCAGACAGTATATGCCTACCCTTGACCTGAATAAACTCCTGTTTTGGGACGCCCATAAAATAAAACAAAGTTCCATGTTTTATTCTGTCACCGATTGAAAGCGTGGGAAGGGTAAGAAGGAAGTGGCCAGATTTCTTTAAGTATAAGGTTAGGAAAAATCACAGTTTATAGACAGTAAGCTTATCGCAGATAATTTCTGGTCTTCGGTCTCGGTGCGAACAAAAAGCTCCTCCCACTTGTTTCTGCCTTAGCGGATTAGTCTGTTATCGTCAATCACTGAGAAATGGTTACCAAGTGCATTATTCGTAATTGCGAAAGCAGAAAAAAACTTGGTGAGCCAGCCAAGTGGTTTGCAAGCGTCCCATCTCACAGGTATGAATTAATTTATATACAAATTATGACTTAATCTATTATTTACGTGGACTCAACTGATCGGCCTATGTAGGATTTTATAAAAAGGGGGGCGGGGGGGGGGGTTGATGAAATTTGTGAAAATAAGGAATTTTTTCTTCTTCTAATAACTGGTGGGGTAGGTGTGATGGTTTCAGGGGCGGATCCAGGATTTTTTTAGGGGGGGGGGCGCAAAATAGTTTGATCCGACAAACATAATCAATCGAATATGGCTTGAGTGCAAAGACCTGCATTGGGAAACTGGCTGCGAGGACTTCCCCTTTGAACAGTTTATAAGATTTTTTTGCGCACACGTGCATATTACGAAGTAAAATTTAAGAATCGAGAAATCGAGAGACGTACCTATCAAGGAAAATAAACTAGCAAGTAATTATTTTAGTTTTAGTAGTTTAAATATTTGATTATCTCTTTTTTTGAACAAAGGGGTAAATTTTTTTAAAATTTATTTAAAATAAAACTTTTAAAACTGAAATATTAATGCGAAGCACCAAACATCATAATCAAATGTCATCGCTTTATGGCATTGTTCAAATAAAACTTATTTTTTACTTGATTATCGTCGTAAATTTATTCCTTGTCTTTCTTTCCATTCTTAAACCAATGTTATATTTACCTTTTGCATTATTACAGCCCACTATATATACATTCATATAAATTTATATGCAGTGTTACCGCCATACCAATTATTCTCCTTTCCTTTTTATTCTTTAATAATAATTTCTGGTCGTTTTGAGTTTGAATTATTGTAGGCTTCTATTTCTACTGATCTTAAGTTTAATATGGCCTTTACTATTCTTTAAAAAAAACTTTCTTTTTCGTAAAGTTTTCGTAGTATATATATATATATATATATATATATATATATATATATATATATATATATATATATATATATATATATATATATATATATATATATATATATATATATATATATATATATATATATATATATATATCGGCGCGTACAAAACAACTCCTCTCATTTGATCTGCCATTAGCGGTCCAATTACCCTGGAACACGTATTTTGGCAGAAACTTTCTCAAAATGCCTTTGAAACCAACTTGAGACTTCGAAACCTATTTTTAATTCCTAAAAACATCTAATAATAACATTACACTACTAACTACCGATTTTCATGTATGTATTGGAATAAATTAATTTAAAATTAGTTTCTTCAAAATTAGTGTTCCAACGTTGAAGCCAAGTTTCGCGTCCAAGAGAAATCTGACTTGACTACCCGCGAAAAGATCTGATAACGCGTATGTTTCTATCTGCAAAAACGTTCTCCGGAGCACTCGCACCCCAGTCCTGGTTTTTATAATGGGAGAGATAGAGAATGATCATACTGCTAATTCTATAAACTGTGCTTCTGAGAAACAAAGCTAATACGAGAGATTGCAGAAAAGGGTAGAAGAAGAAAAACCTATCTCCAGGAGCATATTACCTACTATTCAGAAAGTAAAGAAGGGTTCCTTTTTTACTAATTACACAAATAGCATTATTTTGAGGTGGATGTGATATACAGAGGCAACAGAGAATAAAGGCTGTTAATCAAACAGTTCGTGGTAACGAACTGTAAGTAAGGAGCAGCTCGGCTCAATAGTAACCAAAACTCTAAAAAACACTATTTTAATACCAATAGATATATCACAAGAATTAGCTTTTTGTGCTGATTCCAAATATATAATATTCATTCAGTTTGCTGTTTGTCATCAAAAGCTAAGAGCCTGAGGAAATTTGCCCGATTTTCGAAAAGGAGGAAAACACCCCAAAAAGTCAAGTAATCTTAATGAAAATCGCACCTCGGATTCAGCAAATTAGAGAACCCTACCGTAGACGTTTCAAGCTCCCATATGCGAAAATGTGGCATGTTGTATTTTTTACCAGAACAAAGACCACGGATGCGTGTTTATTTAGTTTTTTTCCAGGGGCGGTCGTATCGAACCAGTGGTCCTAGAATATCGGCAGAGAGCTTATTTTAATCAAAATTAAAAGTATTAGTGCCCTTTTTTTTAGTGAAAAACAGATTGGGTGGATAGTTTAGGTACTCTTTTCACTGATCGTACATCGAACGATAAGCGGTACGATAAATGGGGTTCGATCCCATTTACTTGGGCTATAGCGAAAGAGAGATAAGAAAAACAGATATATTTTTCTTAGCTAGGTATTTTCCTATATTTTTTTTTTTATCTAGACCACGTTTCACGGATTAAGGATAACAAATTGCCAAATATTATCAATTTTGGGCGTCCATCCAGGGCCGTCACCGAATGGGGAAGAGGTCATAAGAAATTGTAATAAGAGGTAAAGGAAATTGAAACTTCAGGGTAGGGAGTAAAGAGTGAAGTTTTGAACATATAGGGGCGAAGGAGGAGCATGTGAAACTGTGTTGGCCTTAGGCTACAGTGAGTTGTTAGCAGCAGCAGATTTTCCCATTTCGATCCTACCCCCACGGAAGGTTCCGAATTTTATGCCACTCTGACACAGATTAATGATGAAACATGAAGAGGCCCAGCTAGAATCATACAAAGACAACTACATCTAACCTGAAGGAGAGAATTTGAACTTCAGTGACGACAAAGAAAATATAACATACAGACTAAAAGGTCAAGAGACCAATAACGGTGTCGAACGGATGAATAGGATGAAGTGTGACCAAATCAAGTTGGCAATCTTTCACTACAGCTTCGGCAAAAAACAATTGCGAAGATGTTTCGAGCTTGCTGGCAATTCACCTCGGAAGTGATTTCAAGTGGGTTTTCCCCGAAGTAGACATTAAAACGACGGAAAGAGGAGACAGAGAATGGTCAAAAACTTCAATACAGTTGCATTATACAGGTTAACAATTGGATTTCAGCATTCAGGATCGAAGATAGTGCACAAACTGATTTGCTGACTCTGACAGTTGGCACTACTCCTCGATGTTAATTCTAAATGATTTTGATGAATCGAATCTTATAGATGGTTTAAAGGTAACGGGGGAGAGGGTTGGTTGCATTTGTGTGAGCAGAGGATGAGTAGGTTCCTTATTTATCATTTTAATAAATAGTTACTTATGAATTGCATTATTGTTAAACTTATACATGTTTCTATGTTCCCAGTTTACGGGCCAATGAGCCCTCTAGTATTTTTTTTTTAAATTAGTTTTGGATTTTTAAAAAGATCGAACGAACTTAAATATTCAGAATTCAAACATTTAGATGCAAATTCACAAACCAAAAGAAGAAAGAAAAAGAAAGAAAAGCTGATTGCACAAACTGATAGGCTAGATTTATGACCAAGCTTTCCACATATTCTGTATTTGCAGTTTTTTCTACCCGTTTTCATCTTAGATTTGTTTTTCAAACTCTTTCTATATGGTTTGGGCTTGATTCTGTACGGTATGCACGTACTACCGTTATCTCCGGCGTAAACACACGTCAATCAAATCCTAGTGGGAAGATCTCGCCTCTGTAGCAACCCTGCGAGATTTAGAGACTTGATCGGTGTTCTACACACAATAGATGGCCCAGAAGAATCCAGTTTTGAGTTCTAAGTAATGCCTATAAGATTATGGGATTAAATTGCATATGATCAACCGTGAGTTGGCTGTTAAGAACAAGCCGTACTACCGCTAAGTCCATCAATATGCACTTATATCTGAACGTCAGCTCTCCTTAGAGATGTTCTGAGCCCAAGCCTTGCAACAACAAAACGCAGCAGAAAACCTTTTTGGGCTTCCAAGTGCTACCAAAGAATACTATAACCCCTCTTCAACGATGAATTTACCAAATATGTTTTGTTAACTTTGAAATACGAGTCAATTTACATACTTGATAAAATAGCAGGGAATGTTCATTTTTAGAAAGCCCAATGGAGAATAGTATCCAGAATATTATACGATGGAGTTTTCATCATCAAAGCAATAAACCAACTTCAATGCCAATATTTTATTCAGTTGACAACAATGCCACAGAAATCGAACGTCCCAGTGCGGAAAGGAGTCCGTAAAGGAGGGGACCAGACCCACGAAATCCTAGTTTTTCCCGAGTTTTCAAGAAAAAATCCCGAATTGTCCCCTAATTTTTCTCAAAACGTAAATTTTGCTTCAATAATTTATTTAGCCTTCACCAACTCGAATACTCAAGCATCTTGAGGTAGGGGGGATCAAAAGGGGGAAAACAACAGTTATTAATAGTAATTTCTATTTATTTTAATTTACGATTCATTATTACTTTGTTATTTTAGGTTTCGTTTTTTCAATTATAGCAATTTCAGCATATTTTTTTTTTTTTTTTTTTGAAACGGGGATAGCTAATTCATAGGACTTTAATCCAGGGTTCAGGGACGTGCGTAAAGAGGTCCTTTTATTAAAATTTTATTTTTAACTATAAAATAAAATTTTGTTGTTGTGCCCCCTTCCCCACACCCCAAAAAAATCTGGCATGCCGAAGTTTTCGAAGTGCACCCATGAGCAACATTCCAGAAACAATGTTTAGTAACCATTCTTTGGTAAATTACAATCTGATATACCATCAGGTGGACGTGTGAAAGATGTATAGTCATTTACTTGGATACTGTTCGTCCTTTGTCCATTTTAATCACTGCGTATGCATGCATCTGTTGCACCTTGACTCAAGGCCGTACCCATGTTTTTTTTCGGAGGGGGTTTTACTCAAAAAATAATTTTCGGGGGGGGGGGGGTTACACAAAAAAACTCAAAAAACGATTACAAAATTTGTTTATATCCATTTTGTTATGTTTTTACGAGTCAGAAAAACATTTCGTGGGGAGGGGGGGTCAACCCCCCTAACTTCCCCTCTGGATACGGCCTTGCCTTGACTTGAAGGCAAGATTTTGAAAGAAAAGCCTCCTAAAGGAGATAGTTCCAGATGATGCACATCCCCGAACAAGGCAACTTTTCAAGTGCTTTTCCCTAGGCTTTCCTTCTTGTTGTAACCAGAGGGACAGATATGCCCATAGGTGGTGCTATCATGCAACCTTGGCAAACGGTGGGATATGGAGCGAAAGCTTCTCAAAGACAGGTAGACGAATATACAGGTAGAAGAGAGTTTCCGACGACCCAACTTGCCTTTAATGGTAGCACTTGGTACTCGACGGTACCAAAGCCTATCTTATCAGCGCTGTTCCAGATCCCTCGGAGTAATGACGAGCGAGTTTCAGGAACCCCAGCGTAAAATAGACGGCCAAGCTCATCAACAGGACTTACTCAAGACTTATTTGAAGGAATGATAGCCGAAAGGCTTGATTGAAACCATATATTTTCGGGTGCCTGAATATTGGGAAAAAAATTTCCATCATAGCGTAGCGAATAATTTTATTGGAATTATCTTCAATAACAACGTACCTAGGCTTAACCACATCCTTCCGGTCATACACAAATGCCAACACGACATACGAGAGTAAAAATGCCCCAGACAATGCGTATTAGCTCAGTACATTAAAGACTACTGACAGATCTGATTTTCAAGTTTTTTCCTTAGAGAATGAACAGTCTTTCCATAGAACTGGCCTTAGAGAACCAGTTACTTTGGTTTCTGAAAAGGCCAACTTTTAAATACGTACATTGTACATAAATTTATTTCAGGTGGGGGTAAAAATGTAGGGGGGTTTTGGTATGTCAACAAATTGGAAAATCTGTGGATTTTGGATTCATTAAATTACTTGGAATACTCTATTTGACCTATCTTAAGGTAGCGTGATTAGATATTTTTTCAAACCACGAATGAAATATGAAAGCTTATGCTCTCAACAAAATATCTTCAAGTCAAAGTCACTGAAGAAAAGAAACCGCTAGGCACTTATTAAAAAAACAAAATAAAGTAAGAAAGCACCATTTTCCCGATTCAGCAGTTATGAAGACATTTCAGCACATTAGAGGAGTTAACTATTGAAAAGAGAAGTTTCTCTCAAGGAATTCCTAAAGGGGTCACTAGCCTTTCCATGACTTATCGTCATGGGAAACTATGAAAATCATTATTTGATTCCTTGCAAATTAGCGAGAGAAAAAAAAACTGATGTAAGAGCTTTATCTAAATAGAAAAGTCAGAATTTCTACAGCTTTTTATGGATGATATTTATGACACGTGCAGGACTGTCAATATTCAGATCTGAGTCTTTTTTTTTATGCTACAGTCCCACCACTTCCACAAGTTTTGTTTAGCCTTTTTTCCTTTTTAATTTTATATTTTACTTTTCTATTTCCACCATTTTATTGCTTTTATTCATTAAGAGAAATTTAGTTTTACTTCTTAACTCTTTTCTTTTCGTTCGTTTTTATTTACACTTTTACATTTTTTTTATTCTTATATTTACACTTACTTTTTAATACCACCATTTTGGCAATTTTTTTGAACCTTTCAAGAAACAAAACTTCAAGTTGTTTTCCAAAGGATTTTTTCTTCGGTGATTTTGAACAAAAGAAAATTGTTGGCAAAAAGGTAAAATTAAGTTAATGTTTGCAGTTACTTAAGCTGTCAAGATTTTCCCAGGCTTACTTAGTGCAGACTTGTGCAATTCTATTGCACTCTAGGTTAATTATATCAACTATACGATATTTATCTCAAACTTTCCGCTTTTTTGACGAAGTCACCAGACATTAAACTTTAAGTAGAGCTATTACTTTCTAATTCCTATCCTCCCATATTCCAAATCACGCAAGATCCAAACTTGTATAGGTTTTCCTTTCTTGCTGGGTTCGGCTTTAATAACGACGACCTCAAGACGTCCTACAAAATCTCCCATTGGAGAAAATAGGAGCTTGTATCAAGGAGGCACACTTGTGCTCTTTAAAGAGGCAACCCACCACAATGTTAAGCGATTTCCGGTCCTAGAGGTCGCAGAGAGACGGCGGTGATCGCATTTTGTAGCCCAAGCTCAAACTAAGAAATGTGCAAAATTTCATCCTCCTCCGACTTTATCTTCATGGGGTAAACTGGGCCGGAAGTTTCGACCCTCCCACCACAGCCCCCCTTTAACGTTGGGCCGGGAGCTTATCCTCGAAATTTCAGCTCAATCCGATCACTCCTTCCCTGTTTTCCAAAAACCAGATATAGCCACTTAATGTTCATTTCTCTTTTTTTTTATTAGCCACGCCTACAGGCCAATGGATCCGAGTGAATGAGGACTCATTCGAAGCGGAATTCGACCTGTTAGGGCCTTTTGATATTTTCAGACCGAAAAAATTATCCCCCGAATTTACGAAAAACCTCGTTTTCCTATAAGAGCCCATGTTAAATTTTCCCACCACAGACCCCCTTTAACGTTGTCCGATCGGGCTGAAATTTAGAGGATAAGCTTTCCTGGGGGCCTGGGAGCTTATCCTCGAAATTTCAGCTCAATCCGATTACTCCTTCCCTGTTTTCCAAAAACCAAATATCAAGTTTTGTGGGGATTTGCTTGCGTCAAAAATAGATTGCAGAGACTAAAAATAATATACCAAGTGTCTCTGTGGTACAGTAGTCGCTACTCCTGACTGTCAGGCGGAAGACCCGGGTTCGATTCCCCGTCAGAGGAAATTTTTTATATATTGGATTTAAAGTTTAAAAAAGAAAACTCAGTTTCTTTTTTAAATCCAATCTATTAAATCCTTCGGCTCAACAGGCGTCTCCAGAAGAATATCACAGTCGGCCTTCAGGTTACAGGTAAGTCTCCACTGCTTTGATAACATGCCGTATACCCGCATGCTCGAAGACAAGTTGAAAAAAGAAACCGCCCCCCAAACCCCCCGCTTTCGCAGCCTTTAAATAAAAAAAAAGTTTTTTAAACTGAAAGTAAGGAGCGACATTAAAACTTAAAACGAACAGAAATTATTCCGTATATGAAAGGGGCTGTGCCCTCCTCAACGCCTCGCTCTTTACGCTAAAGTTTTTATTGTTTAAAAAAAAGAGTTGTGAGAAAGTCAAACTTTAGTGTAAAGAGCGAGGCGTTGAGGAGGGCACAGCCCCTTTCATATACGGAATAATTTCTGTTCGTTTTAAGTTTTAATGTCGCTCCTTACTTTCAGTTTAAAAAACTTTTTTTTTATTTAAAGCTGCGAAAGCGGGGGTTTGGGGGGCAGCAGCCCCCCAACTGTACCTCCTAATCCCTGTACGTTTTAAGGTTCGAACTTGTGACTCAGCCTCTTTAACTCTTTAGAAAACGTAGTTTTTTTTCAAATAATTACTGTATATATCTACATTGTACAAGTTAGGCGAACGAACAACGCAACTACTTTCAAGTTTTCCTCACCAAAAACGGACAATTTTCTTTCCAGAATACGATAGGAAAAACCGTACTACAAGCACATTCATTGCCTCTTTAATTGGATGTTTTGTTTCCGGCAAATTATACACTTAGTAACGTTCAAAGGCATATACAACAACACTTCCATGCCTAAAAACGAATGTCCGATTACGCATTTACTTAGACAGGGACGTCGAGCTACGTATACATGTAAACGCAAGTCTCAATCCCAAGTGATAAATACTGTGACAAAAGCAGCTTTCTAATGGTAAAATTTGTTGTTTAAAATATGGGTTCTAAGATCTAAAACTGGATTCTTAGCTCCAACTTGTTGCAGCCAAGCACCGAATTTTACACGTGAACGGGAACCGCCAGAATACTGAGGTCTGGAAAGACACGTGTCAGGACATGTGCGTCCAACTAGACATGCATGTGAACACGGCTATGAGGACTTCAGTTTAGAAACTATTATAACCGGGAAACGACAAATTCCGAAAGGCTGGAGCAGCCAAGGCTTCTAAATCTGGATAAAACTTAAGTGAAACCCATGGTCAATTGACATAAATAATTTTTTTTAACATCCCAACTATTCCATCTGCGTGGTTGTTAGTCTTTCTCAAAAGAAATTGTTCAGAGATTATGGAAACTACAAACGCAAACCCCCTGGCATCTAATACATCACAGCACATAGGCTACCAATTAATCACTAAATTTTATCTCCTCAATTCCACGGAATACATAAGCACATAGCATCTTACACGTCCTAATACACCCCCCCCCCCAACCATTCTTAAAAATTCAATTAATTAGCAAACACAAACGCAGACAAGTCTGGCACCTAAAACGTGATCTGTGTCCAGTTATAAAGATATCCACATGGTAGTATTGTATCCTAGTTTGAAAGAGCTGTTAAATCACCACACAGAAATTTGATTACTTCAACTTATTTAAGAAACATTGCCCTTCCTGCTACGATACCAATTGGATATTATAGTTTTTTTTTTAAATCATTTACATCGTTTGAGGGTTTAATCGGTGTATAATTTAGTCAAATCAAGGTTAGATATGGAACATTGAAGCAAGAAATTTGTCTTCATCATAATAACAAGACAATGACACAGATATATATATATATATATATATATATATATATATATATATATATATATATATATACATATATATATATATATATATATATATATATATATATATATATATATATAATATATATATACATATATATATATATGTATATATATATATATATATATATATATATATATATATATATATATCTATATATATATATATATATATATATATATATATATATATATATATATATATATATATATATATATAAGAACAAAGATAGGCAAGTTTACACGAGCTTCCCCCCTCTAAACTAGCTGCTATAACATCAAAATTCTTAGTTCATTCCAATTAGTACAACTTTTCTTTTATGGACTCCTTTCATTTAATCTAAGTTTCATTAATTATTGGCAAAATGCGGTGGAAATTTTTTGCACAAACTTTTTAAAAGTAAACCATGCTGATAATGAACAAACTAAACCAAATACATAAAACAAAGTCGGATTACAAATGATGTTTATAGCAGCGTTAAGAAGGAATTTTGTTGTTATTGTAGTTGGTTTAGGAGAGGAGATCTTTTGTGAAGTAACCCAAATATAGAAGCTTACCTTAAAATCTATAAATCCATTTTTATCCATATCAAAAGTCCTAAATACATGATCACAGAACTCTTCGGCATTTCCAGACGGGAAGAACATTTTATACATGTCAACGAATTTAGCCGGCGTCAAGCGGCCATTAGGGCAATCTTGCTGAAAAGAATAATAGACTATAAAAAATCAAGTGTCAACTAAAGTCTCATAAAACTCCAATAATAATAGCCTACCGAAGAACCTCTACATAACATGCAAATATCGCATTCAATGGCCTACTCTTTAACAGTGCTTCCCGGGTTTTTTACCTTTGCAGAACCCTTAAAATAAGTTACATGTCTCAACATGCCCCCGAAAATGTATGCCAAGCAACCTAAGACCCACGGCTCTGATGGTAAAAAGAAAATAAACATTTTCGGGACATGATGGTAAAAGAAAATAAAATCATTAACGTTATAACATTAAAATAAGGACATCGGTGATAATGTTATCATTATTAAGAACATTAATAGCAGCAGGAGTACAAATAGTAGTTATTGCAACTGTGGATATAATATGACAAATTAAAGAGAGTTTTGCTGGATTTTGGCCATTGAATTTGTTCAACAATGAAAAATGAAGTAGGGGGTGTGGAACTGGAGGACACGACCGCCAAACCAAATCGGAAGATTTACAGGTGACTCCTTCTTGATGTCTCCAGAGGCACAAGCGGAACCAAGGTCCAAGACAATATAAATTATTTCGAGGACGACAGGGTATTAAGACATGAGCTGATGAACACCTAGTAAAGTGCAAGACAAAAATAAAATAAAGAACTGCTACTAATAAAAAAAGATTACCCATCTTCTCCAATTATATTTGATTTAAAAAATTATAAATCCTGTTGGGATTTAGTTGTGACGCCTTTTAGGGCTGTATATCTTTTCAGATCTCAGTTGCAGTCATAATGAAGAACATTGGATTTTTTTTTTTTTTTTTCATCGGAAGATATTATGACTTGTGAAAGCCTTCTACCAGATATCTCTATTATAGCAACACGATATTTCCTGGGTCAAATCTACGATTAAATGCCCTTGTTCTTTTATCCCTGGGATGTCAGAAACCAGTGGAATCCCATTCAATTGTTTGTAAAACTCAAGCTGCAAGGGCGCCAATGCTTTACGACAGTCCTACGAAACATCGCCAGTCGCTTCAGAAGCGACTTTTTGTATCGAAAATGAAGACATATAGGCGAAGTCTCTCCCCCTAACTGATGCATAGAACCAACTGGGAAATGTAGGATCACCCATCAAATTCATGAAAATCCAGATTTGGCAAGAAAATGTCCTTTTCCTTTTTACAGACAAGTTTTTATCATTTTATTTTCCAAAAACCCACCTTGTTTTCCTAAATATATAGACTGAGTGCACCTCTGTACTTGCTAACTTATAAAATAGAGTTCGTGCACATTTCCATTAGCTTGCAGCAGATTTAAAAAAAAGGTCCTTTCACAGGAAATTAAATTGAATTAAAAAGAAATATTCAACAGACATTCCCATGAGGATTTTTATGTTTATTGTGGTGACTATTTCAAAGCAATACTGCTGCTGCAGTTACGACAGTAACAACCACGACAAATATCCTTTGCGACTACACCCTAATCAAAATGCTATAAAAGCACTAACAAGAGGCAAAACCACAAGCCTATCTATGAAACAAAACATTTGGGAATTTTCGGTTAAGTATGTCCATGAAACATGAGAAGAATGCAAGTATATAATGTAAAAGTACTCCATATGGTAATTCTAGTTCGAAACTGCCGAATAAAATAAAGCTTTATAACTTTTGTTAATTTTACTGATACGAGGTTCGTTATTAAATGAACAAATGACACAAGGAGAATAAATGATGAAAAGGGAACAAACAATAGCATTTGCTTGCTTTTGAACTTGATTGTCCCGGAACACAGCAATAAGGAGGGTGTTTCGCGGTTTGAACCTTCCCCCTCCCCCTAAATCTTAAAAATTATACAAAAAATAGGCAGTTTTCAGTTATTTAATGACCAACAGCCCAAACATGATTTTTTCATAATCAAATCTCCCCACTAAAGTAGCTTATCTTCCTCTCACAATCAAATGCGGGGACGAACCTGTATCAATACAAGCAAGACAATCGCAGTTTCTGCTATAACAATGCTTTAAGTATTTTTTCCTATTATTTGTGTATGACATGGGTTCTTAACAGAAGGTGGCTCTACCTCTTGGGAGGTATGAGTGCTAAATGCTAGGAGCATGGGACTTCCTAAGGGTGTATCTCTAAGTTGCGAAATTTGTCAATCTATACTGGCTAGTAAGACATGGAATAGAGATGAATGCTTCGAAACTCAAGTAGGGAGGGAGGGTATGGAACCATATTAAACATCCTAAATGGAGCATGGAGCATAAAAAAACAAATGCCAAGAGTCTCGGTTTATGCAAAGCAGTCCGAAAATTAATTTAGATCTTACATAGGCCTACTTTTGCCCTATATTTGATTAATCTCTTGGGAACAAGGATATACATGTTTCTTACATCCAGAATATTAATTTTCCTTGATGATTATCCACCCTTGGCGAGATGGACAAAAAGAACTATCATATTCCTTGATAGCCTCAGATTCCCTTTTCGGACTTCAGAATGAGTATCAAATAATATAAAAGATCATTTTTTGATCTAATATCCAAGAACCCCTAATATCCTGAACTAATATCCAAGGACCCCTAATATCCTGAACTAATATCCAAGGACCCTATATCCTGAACTAATATCCAAGAGCCCTCCAAATTTACTGCCACATTAAAATTGGTAAGTAACTTCCACAATAGAATAAAAACTTGGTAAGTAAAAATATGACCAAAACAGCAATGGAACTAATACACAAAACAATAGTTGGCAAATATATGAGTGAGGGCGAGTCAAAATTATTTTTTGTAAAATATTTAATCTTGAAATGCTTCAAGAACGAAGGGACGAACGCATAGGGATCAGCTAAAAAGTAAAAGGCCTCATTGTCACTCAATTTCTGCTTCCTTGAATTTTATTTCTGTTTCTATTAAGAGGGAGAGTTAAGAAGGGCAATATTTTCTTTTTTAAGAATTGAGGATCGGCCAAAATATTATTATTAAAAATTTTACAGTTCAAGTTTTCAAATTTTTAAAAAATTTAAGTTTTCTGTAGCTACAGCTCAGTTAACCCATCTTTCATGGTTGCAGCGATAGCTGAGCCTAGCAAAGAGCGAATTCTAGCCCATAGTAACCGAAAATTTAAAAACACGTTTTGAAAAAAAAAAACTGTTAAGTCAGAAAAAATCACCATTTGAAGCTGATTCAAGAATGATAACGATTAATTCCAATCAAGTTCAGTGACCAGGCTGACCAATAAATTACCCTCAGTAATTTATCAGTCAGTTCAGTTCATCAGTCAGTTCAACTGTGACACAGTTGCAAGGTCAAAAGCTAAATGTCGCCAACGGAAAATTTTTGTCCTACATTCGGCTGTCCTCTACCGAAATCAAGTAGGCTTATCTACACAAAATTTAATTTTGAATTAAGGATGGTCTTCATTCAACTCAACGCGGCGAGTTCAATAGTGCAGCTAGAATTTGTCTATCTGTGGTACTTTCTGAGACATACCCACTAAATATCCACAGAGGGTGAAAAGAGATTCCACCAGTTTTTAATAGCCAAAGCTTAATACAAACATATTATAAAGGCTATAATTTAAAATAAAACTGTGGAACAAACAAAACTTTAAATGATAAAGTCTTAAACTACAAAAATAATGACCAAGGGCTATGTCATTTCTTTCAAATAAATATAGCATTTCATTTTTGCCTGATCTCATTGCCGAAAAGAAATTATACGGAAAACAATTTAGAGTAACAGAGATAATCTTTTGTCATTTCTGTGTGTTCATTCAGGCTATTTACAGTGATTGCAGTATTTTGGAACTTATTAAAATGTGACTTTTTTTGTGCGTGTTTTGTTTATCTTTTTTCTTTATATGTTACGTTTAGTTTAATTTATCTTTTTCCCGTTGATAAAGGCTCCCGGACGTGGAGTCGAAATTTTTGGATTTTTTATTATTTAAAGTTTGTGGTGGGTGTTTTTTTTTTTTTTTTCCTGTTTCACTGTTTTGTTCAATTTATACCCGTTCTTTCTCTCTGTAAATTCTGTAATGTCTGTAAATTCTGTAAAGGGAAAAGCAATGCGGTCAAAGAAATTATTTACCAGCTGTTGGCTATAACTATAAGCTGTTTAACTATAATAATAATATTTTACTTGAAAATTTACTTAATAATATACTTAATAATAATTAATAATTTATTATGATAATAATAATTTATTATAATGGAAAAACCTAGTATCTACTTCCAGCAGAAAAAAAGGGTACCAAAGGCAGGGAATGGGAACCTTTTCATACAATTCTGTATCTTCATCTATTTCTGTCGTTCCAAAATGAAAAAAATCACCAGTTTATGAGTTTCTCGAAAAATTGAAGAATGCAAATACTTGCAATAGGACAGCCGCACTAGTAGTTCAGTATTAATAATTTTCAAGAAAATATGAAGTTGAAAATCGAATAAAGCTTATCTAATATTTGTTTTTAGTTGAAATAGTTTAGTGACTGTGCAAGGGCTTAGTCATGATTTCATGAGATGGTTATCAACTTGAAAAATGCATACAATCACCTAATAGATAACCAAAAAGAGCATAGGACTAGATTAGAAGTCGCAAATACAGCCTAAAACATTTTTAGAATTTGCCATTTGTATTTTAAATAGCTAGCGTGCATATTGACTACAGTCTAGATGTACTTTTTTTTTAAAACAGGCTCGCTTCAATTATCAAATATATTTTCTAGTCCCGAACCAATTAGATCGGAAAGGCGTAATACGTCTAAGTAAAGTTACAATTACCAAGATCGGGTGGGGGGGGGGGTTCTGCTGTCAGACTGAGAAAGGACATTGTTCTTCATTTACTAGTTTCATCGCAAAAACATAAAGTAAAAAAAGTCGACTTACTTTCTACAGCAAAAAAATGTTCCAAACTTTGCCGTTTATATTTTAGAGAGCCAGCGGACATATTGAGTATAGTCTGGAGGTACTTAAAAAAACCTAAATACGGGGCTTTCTAAATGCGGGGCTAAATACTTTCTATTCTCGAATCAATCTGATCCCAAAAAGACATGCTACGTCTAAATAAATTCATAACTCCGAAGAGCAGGAGATTACTCCGAAGAGCAGGAGAGAAGAGCAGGAGAATTTACTGTGCAGGAGAATTATACATAACTCCGAAGAGCAGGAGATTATTGTTTTTCAGACGGAAAAAGGAAACTGCGTTTATTTACTAGCTTTCACTGCAAAACCAGAAAGTAAACACAAAGGATTGGGCTTGATTTTTACGATTGAAAACAGTTTCAGATTTTGTCGTTTATATTTTAGATAGCCAGCGCAGATACTCAGTGCAGCTCAGATATACTTTTTTTCTTCTTTTGTTTTAAACAGACTCGCTGTCATGTGTTACATATACTTTCTACTCTCGAATCATCTGATCCCAAAAAGACATAATACATCTAAATAAATTCATATATATGAAGAGTGGATTATTGTTTTCAAACGAAGAAAGGAAACTGCGTTCATTTACTAGCTTTTATTGCAAAATCAAAAAATAAACACAAAGTATTGGGCTTGATTTCAATGACTGAAAATAATTTGAGTTTGTCGTTTATATTTTAGATACCCAGCGCCCATTTTGAATGCTGTCCAGGGGTGCTTTTTTTTAACAGACACGCTTTTTTTTAAACAGACTTGGACCCATCTAATCCCGAAAAGGCATACGACGTCTAAGTAAAGTTAACAATACGAGGAGCAGAGGAATGCTTGTTTTGAGAAGGGAAAAGATAACTGGCCTTTATTTACAAGGCTTCATCGCAAAATATAAACGAACGAGTTATTGGTATACTGTATCCTTTCAGATATTTGAAAATCGTAAAGTTGCCAATTTAAAGCACTTGGATGTTTTCTTCACAAGATGTACGCACCAATCTTTCAAAAAAAAAAAAATCACCAAAGAAATTTCTTGAAGATCCTAATGGATATCTCTATCCTAAGGTAAGATACTCAGGCAAAGTTACCAAAAGGCGTTCCTCAGGGTAGTGTCCTATCAAGTTACATTTTCAAATGTGTTCTTCTCAGTTGTCTACGTCTTCTCCAGGCCTCTCTATAAAAAAAAAAAAAATAAAAAAAAAAAAAAAAAAAAAAAAAAAAAAAACCAACAGAAGTTTCATCGCTTACGCCGATGATGTGCTTCTCGTGAGGCGCACTCGGAAGCAGTCTTCGTGTGAAATTTTGCGGTCAGCACTGGCAGACCACGGTCTTTCCATAAACATCTCAGAGTGCGAGTTTGCATGTTTCAATGTTAAGGCCTCTTGTCCCCCATTAGCAACAGAAGCAACGTCCATATCACATGTTGAATAGTTTAATTGGCTTGGCCTTACCTTCGCTTCGGCTCGTCGGTAACTGCTACATGTTCTTTTATTGTTAGTATGGTACTACGGAACCTACGAATTTCTTAGAGTAAGATTGTTCCTTGCTGTGCACGTTTCAACAGAAGAGGCATGGCGCGGCTACATTCCGGTTACTGCTCCCCGGCAATTACTTTTCTCAGTAGTGTTAACCACACCCTGCGGAAAAAGAGCGAGAAATCACTGAGGATAGGCTACTTCACATTCAACTCCTTACTTTAATACGTTACTTCATTTTCAACTGAGTATTTCATGAACGCAGCCTCTAGTTGAAAACGGTCACTTGGGTAATCTAATGCTGACATCTAAAATTAATAATACTTAATACAAATAGTAGGGTACGAGACATTACAGGGGATCGAAGCTTCGTAGCAACACATCTGAGGGGGGGGGGAATGATGAGAGGGGTCATAATAATGCCAATGACGATGTGCAATATATTTAAGAAGGTGATCATGACGAATAAAGCGACGAAAACGAAAGTCATTTACGAGTATTGACACCAACCACAAAAGCAGACATTAGTGAATAAGAAAACTGGTCACATCCCCAGTGATGACGTTGGTAGCGATGCTAATGATGACGCCCAACGATGATTCCAACCTCAATACAGTTCAAAATGACGGTCCCAGTGATGAAGTTTGGTTCCTGATAAGCCTGGAGGTCATACGGATAAGTGTCTTCTCAGTCCTCCCCCCCCAAAAAAAAACATCTAAAAACAAAAACAACCTCACAACAAATTTTGGCTGTGCAAAGTCCTGAAACCCAGAACACCCATCTCCCCCCCCCACCCACCTTATTGGCGCTTGATATAGGCCTATAAATAAAAGTTTGCTAGTTTTTGTTGTTGTTGTTTTTTTCAAGTTGCTTTATTCGGCATGACGAACTTACTGTGGATGAAAAAATAAGCGCAAAAAAATAATAAAAAACCGACGAATCACCAACCTTCGCATATAGCCTAGGGCTACACCTGGTCTGATTAGGAAGTGGGGCTAGGATGTTATTGCGACATTAGAGACTATTATTATTTGGAAGGAATATTGAATTAAGAATCAAATGGTATATATCTCTTTTCTGTCTGATTTATGCCTTCACGAAAATTTACCATCATAGCACCGAACTACAGTATACCCTTTCTAATGCATCAGAATGTTGATATCTCTTCAAATGCAGGAGAAACTAATTAGCACTTCCTTGCACCGCATTTTGCGCAATTCTATTACTACTAACACTTAAAGTAGAAATATTCGTAAAAACATGTCTGTTTACAAAACAAAACAAAAACTTTTGTTTAGTCCGCTTCTATTAATATTAAGACTAGAGCATTGTATAATGAAAAAAAGTAAAAAAAAAGAAAAAAGAAATACGGTTTGATAAAGACGTCAGTAAGACGTCTTCTACAAACGGCACCGATTTAGTCCTGGGTGGTTGAAGCATCACATTTGGACTTTAAGACCCCAACCGTCAGAGTTTCAGAAAAACGCTATAAGCAAAGGCACCAATTCACAATTATGGAGGCGCGGGGGCAAGGATTTTTTATAAACTGAAGATACAAAATAAATTAATCTACAGGGGTGTGTTTTTTCGACTTTTTAAAAATAAATGCAAAAAAAAAATATTTAAAACAATCTAGGGGGAATCCTACCCTCCCCAAGGGGCAACTCTTGGTGCAAGTCCCGGTAACATTTAAAATTAACGACTTACCTTAAATCCTTTGAACCATTCCTTAATAGTAGGCTCGTCATATCTTGTATGGGATTTCAAAAATTCCAAATCTTCTTTAGACAACTTTTGCTTACTTCCAAAGCATCCCATTTTCGCTCGTTTCACAAAATTAAATGAACGGATATCCACATCAAGTTCTAATGCGACTAAGATTCGTCTCACGAAAACCACAAAATATTTCAAGTTCTCTTATCTCAAAAGTACTGTGAATTTAAGATATTTAGTAAACCTGATTGCTAGTTTACTTATCTGTTTTAGATTACTAATGGGAAGGTCAGCGTCTTTTCGGTCATCTTTGAGCTTTTATCTATTACTTTTGGAAATTGCAAAGAATCAAGCAATACCCGGACAAGAACAGCTACATTTATGATGCGCTAATAGGCTTCCTTGGGCTAAGTCACGATTCACGACACACAATAATGTCAGTGTACTAGATGTTTTTAGTCTTTGGCATGTCTTGCAGACACGCGCTTAGAAGGGAGGAGCTTCGAAACCATTCCCCACAGACAATTCGAAATTCTTACTAAAGTTTCTTATATTAATATAGTTTACAATTTTTTAATACGCCCCTTCCCAAGTACCGCCACTCCGTCTTTACATCAGTCCAATTTCTTCTATAGACAAAACGGGTTTTCTGTTTTGGTCACAAACATTCTACAGTTTTGCAGTGACTCTGGATTCTTCAGTATTACTAATTATTTATTGTAATTTGCGTATTTTAACTATTTCAAGGTACTGCTAATAAAATATTCTCGTTCGATTGCATTAGTGATTTTTAGGACATACACTTAAAAAGTTTTATATTTTCTTTATATTCGAATGTCAGTGTCCACTGAAGTCAGTTTGGATATAAATATATATATAGCCAGGATTGTCAATCAGAAAGAAGGGAACTGCCCACCCCCTAATTCTGAAATATCTTTTTTTTATATCTTCATTTAAGAGCGAGGAAAAAAATCCCTAGCCCCTCTCCCCCTTAAAATTTACCGATTTAGTACCATTGGGTCTAAAACACCATTTATTAGAAAAAGAATTTCCTAAAAAATAAATAAAATCAGATATAAAAATTGCAATTTCAAGACCACCTGAGATAACTTCACGGAAAAAATCTGCCTATTTCCGTCTTTATTAATGCCTGAGATGACTAAATTCGAAGACAAAATTTTTAATTTACAGCAGTAAGACGTTAAAAAAAAAAAAAAAAAAAAAAAAAAAAAAAAAAAAAAAAAAAAAAAAAAAAAAAAAAAAAAAAAAAAAAAAAAAAAAAAAAAAAAAAAAAAAAAAAAAAAAAAAAAAAAACAGTTAGCGGTAGCACACTTATGTTACCGCTGAGAATGGCTTTTTTTGTATTACATTTGCAAGGACTATGAATGGCAGTGTCATCTACAACAATTAGTGGCAGTACTTTCAAGTGCTCTATGAGAAAATAATGAAAAACCCAAAGGACTGGATAGACGTACGTTTTTCAGGCTGAATACGAGTTCGTCTTACGTTAGGTTTCAACTTAGAACCATCACTTTAGAAACTTATGGTCTAAAGCCAAATGTTAGTTAATGCTCTTCCTATCAACTAAAACAATTAAACATTTACTTCTTGACAACCACATCATTAAAGAAAAAGCAAAGAAGAAGTTGTGACTACAAATTTTGTCCAGCTTCTTGTAAATACGCCGTTGGACAAGAATACTTGGGAGTCTCATTTAAATCAAGCATAAAGCTATTCAGTTTCGTAAAACAGTTGTTTTCTTAACTTATATGTTAACAGAGTAGTTTTGGCATCTGTTTAAGGCGATAGAGTAATATGGTGAGGGAGTGTATATCAGCTACATCTGCGCTAAATAGCCTACAAGCAGTAATTTTATAGACTTGTATGAAAACACAGCCGTCAGTAGGGCTATGAAAGCACAAAACCTCTGCTATAAAATATTAAAACCGAAATTTGAAGTCCCAGCATGCATGCACCAACACCCGATATGTTACGATATATATTTACATATTATATACAGGGTCTCCTAATTCAAAAAATCAGTCAGTGACACTTTTTATTGACATTTAGATTAATATCTGATTTTCTCAAAATGAGCAAGTCCTATCCATGGATTAATCCATTTTTTCCATTCTAACTTGGTTCTCAATAAATTTACAGGTTTCAGTTTTCCCAAACGCATTATAGTCCTCTTTTCTCACTCATAAAAGTAGTTGGGAAGTAGCACTTTTGCCTAAACCTCGGATGTCAAGTTTGGATGCATAAAAAAAAAAAAAAAAAATTGTACACACAACTTGTTCTTAATATAACACAAAAAAACAAAGAGTTTTTAAGTTTTTCTGTTTTCTAAAAAAAATTGATATTGGGTAAACCACAGAGCCATCTGAGCAACCAGGAGCAACTTATCTAAAGCCGTGTATGGCAATTCAGTTGCCCGTGCTTTTTTTTTCAGCAGCCCCAGTTTCCATTGGTGCTTTTTACGAGTCAAAAGATAAACCAGACGCCTTTTTTTTTTTTTTTTTTTTTTTTTTTTTTGCAAAAGTCTAAGTCCATCGAACGAATAGCTGTTTTCACTCGGCTGATTTCGCTTGAAAAAGCCATTATGAAGACAGAGCTTAAGAGTGAAAATATCACACAGCCTTGAAATAATGTGTGACTTCGGTTTAGGTTTATTGAGTCTATTTTTATATTTTTGTAGAATCGATACCCTCCATAACTATGAATTAATGTTTTCCATGAATTCATGAGCTGAATTCTAATTTATGCGCTAGCTGAAATAGTGTGTCAGTTGCTGCTACTTTTACTACAACTACAACTACTACTAATACTACTGCAAACAACTCACCGCAGCACCAAGCCACCCGAGGGCAACTTCCATTTCCTTTATATGTTTTCATATTTCCTCTTTCTACACCATTCTTACGTCTTGGTAACTGCTACTAACATCTCACCCTAGCACCAAGCCACCTAAGTCCAGCTTCCATTTCCTTTATAAGATTTCATATGGCCTTTTTTCTACACTATTTCGACGTCTCGGTAACTACTACTACTACTACTACTACTGCTAACAACTCATCTTATCACAAAACCACCCAAGTTATTTCCTTTGATCATGGCTGGTAGTCTGATTAATCATGAATCCAGATAAAGTGAGGCCTGGATATTTGAGTTTCTACCATATTTTGATCCCTTCTAATAGCCATTCAAATCCCCTGCTGATGAATTTGTTGTTGTTGGCGATATCTAAAGGGAAAATACTAATAATATAAAAATAATACCAAAAGTAATTATATAATATAAAAGTTATATATATATATATATATATATATATATATATATAATATATATATATATATATATATATATAAATATATATATATATTATATATATATATATATATATATATATATATATATATATATTATTATATATATATATATAGTATATATATATATATATATATATATATATATATATATATATATATATATATATATATATATATATATATATAATATATATATATGTATATATATATATATATATATATATATATATATATATATATATATATATATATATATATATATATATATTTATATATATATATATATATATATATATATATATATATATATATAAAATACCACTAGGTTCCTTATTTTTTTCTCTTTCTGAATATCATGGTTTCTTTTCTGACAATGCAACCCCCTCTAAGTGGTTCAGGATATAGCCCTAATAATAGATTTTCTGTTGTTTTACATCTTGTGATACCCCACATCTTCTTTGTCACCACATCGAGATACCCCACATCTTTTTTGTATAGCTTATTGTTGATATACGGTCATTCAAAAGAATACCAAAGACTGTCCTTAGGCGATTCCACTAGAAAATATGTAGCATATCCTCCAGAGTTCTGAAAATTCTATATCTGCTTTCAGAACAATGAGACCAAATTTATTTGGCCTTTTTTGGTTTATTGTTCACAGCGAGCTTTAAAAAGAATTCGTCATATTTCGTATTTAAAATTAATCCGAATACTGTTTATCAGTCTCACAACATCCAAATGACAGAGGGTGAGGGATTGTCACTTACAAAAATAGAGTAAGCCATGTGGTTCGTGCCACGCGCTCGTGCGAGGTGCGGTGCGGTGGAGGTACGCATAATCGTGGTGCGAAATACGCCACACGAGTTAGAATAAGTGAGACCCCGAGGCATACAACAGGTGGTGAAGAGGGGGCATCCCCTCTTCATTTTTATAAACAAACATGTTATGTACCATATTATCAACAACTTGAATTAGATTTATTATTTACCATATTAAAAAAATAATTGTAAGTCATTAAACGATGACAACCCATTAAAAAAGAGGATAGAAATCTCGTTTTTCTTTCCAGCTTTATAGACAACAAAGTCAAAATAATCCCTATGATGCTTTATTTAACATTCTTCCACTACTTTCACCATTTACAAGTAAACATCTAATTACTCTTTCGACAGTTTCTCCAATAATTAAATTAATAAATCCAGAACTGTTATTGAGTTGTTACACGAGGCATCCGTTTTTCTACTAAATTTAGCAATAAATGGAGAAAAACAAGTGTAATGGAGCACTATAAATGTTGATTGCAGATGATGGGTTAAAATCCTTAATGTATCTTTCTACTTTTTAAAAATGACAGCATATAAAAGGAGTGGAATTATAGCGAATGAGAGCAAGCACGGATCTTTTTTTTTCTATTCAAAAAAAAAAAACAAGTTTTTTCAACTGAAAGTAAGGAGCAACATTAAAATTAAAACGAACAGAAATTATTACGTATATGAGGGGTTCCGCCCCCTAGTCAATACGTCGCTCTTTATTCCAAAGTTCGAATTTTGTTCGAATCACAAATCCCTGAATCACAAAGGTCGTTTAATTAGTATAGACAGTTCTTTTGAAAGTACTAAAAAAAACTTTAGCGTAAAGAGCGAGGTATTGACTAGGGGACAAAACCCCAAATATATGTGATAATTTCTGTTCGTTTTTAAGTTTTAATGCTGCTCCTTACCTTCAGTTGAAAAAAACTTGTTTTTTTTTTAATTTCTGATCGTTTCTTAAATAATGCTGGGAAATCCAGCGTCCCCTTCTTAGAAATGTCCCTTACCCAAGGTTACATCTCTATAGAAAGATCCTCCCACGTAACATCATCCTCCGACCCCCCCCCCCCCCCCACCCAGAAAAAATCCCTCCTGAAAACGTCTGTATATTTCCCAATAACCAATACTATATGTAAACAATGGGCAAAGTTCATAACTTGCAGCCCTTCCCCCGGGAGCTGTGGGGAACTAGGTAATCCTCAAATACATATTTATTAGATTTTCGACTATGCTGAACTAAACGGCTATCTCAAAATTTTGATTGGGTGACTTTGGGAAAAAAATGAGCGTGGGAGGGGGCTAAGCTGCCCTCCAATTTTTGTCACTTAAAAAGGGCACTAGAACTTTTAGTTTCCGTTCGAATGAGCCCTCTCATGATATTCTAGGACTACTGGATCGATACGATCACCCCTAAAAATAAAATAAATACATAAACACGCATCCGGTATCTTTCTTCTGGCAAAAAATACAAAATTCCACATTTTTGCAGATAGAAGCTTGAAACATCTACAGTAGGGTTTTCTGTTACGCCGAATCTGATGGTTTGATTTTCATTAAGATTTATCACTTTTAGGGGGTGTTTCCCCCTTTTTTCAAAAATAAGGCACTTTTGATGGGCTAGACTATATTTGACGAAACTTATATATTTGAAATCGGCATAAAGATCCGATTCTTTTCATGTATCTACTGGTATCACAATTTCGTATTTTAGAGTTTCTGTTACTACTGAGCCGGGTCGCTCCTTACATACAGTTCCTTGCAACTGTTTGATTATTTTACTGGTTCAGATTATACAGGCGTAGCATGATGAAAAAGCCCAAGTCTTGTTCACGGGTTAGCTATCTAAAAAGTATTGGTACCAAAGCGACATTTTTTGAAATTTTCGAGGCTTTAGATTAAAACATTCGAGTCTACGCTAAGTTTTAAGGAGAATCTGATCATCCTGAGCTGATAAATAAACACACTTCAATCAAATTTAAATTCTGAAGAAAAGTCAGCTGGACTCAAATCCATAAAAACTAAATGGCTAATGTATGCGCTAAATTGACTTAACGTTTAAAGATTACAGTTTTAACGTTTTCTTCTAATATTAGCCTATTAAAAAGATAACAACTAGACAATTGATGAGAATCGAGTAGTTGGCACATTGAAAATTTTTATTGTGGGAAAAAAAAACAATGAAGGATATAAAAGGGAATCCGAATTTTGAAATAGATTTTTCAAGATTAAAAAAAAGAACCCAAGAGTCGGATTTTAGCACTTTGAAATGGCTTGTAAAATAATATAAAGAGTAAATAAAAAAAAAAACAATATAAAAATATATAAAAAGTAAAAGCCTCAAGATTTTTTCAAGATTAAAAAAAAGAACCCAACAGTCGGATTTCAGCACTTTGAAATGGCTTGTAAAATAATATAAAAAAGTAAAAAAAAAAAAAAAAAATATAAAATAATATAAAAAGTAAAAGCCTCAACATGGCAATCTGTATGCAAATTTAAATTTGATCAAGAATTTATAAAATTGCAGTACGTTAACCACCATGTATGCACCGAAATTCAAATTTTTTTGTGCCCACTAAAAAAAGTCCTTAAAAAAATCCTCAAAAAAAATTAAATCTGAAACACGATAAAAAAAGAGTCCTTACCATGGACTGTGGCATTGGACTGTTCGTATACTTCTGTTTTTTTTTTTTTTTTGGTCAAAGTCAATAGGTTTTGAAATTACCAACTTTCGAAAATATCATTTCAAAAATAGGATTTATGATGGGAATGACTTTTATTATTTTTGGGAATCCTATGTGTTTATCTTGAAGTGAAGTGTTTCTTCCAAAAGTAAAACTGTTTCTCTAAAGGGTAATGTTTCTTCAATTTTCTCTTCATAAATCAAGGTCTTACACTTGTCTGCCGAAATTATATTACGGAAACAAAGTATCCATGATTTTCACAAGAAGTACACTGAAATTATAGCGGGTAGCAAAAAAAGGAAGGGAAAATAGAAAAAGAATACATTGCAATAAAACACAGGTAAAAAGACGGATCGGGCCAAAGGATTATTTGCAGCGGCGTAATTTTCTATGTGACAGGGGGGCAACTACCCTCTTAGACCCCAGTTTTCCCACCAGCTGAAATTTAGCGTCTTCAAAAATATTGTCAAAACTAAGATCGGTTCTCTTTAGCATACATTTGCCCTTTATGGTACTATATGGCTCAATCTTCATTTTTCACTAGGTCATTTTCACTTAACTAGGGAAAATCGGCTCCAACTTTGCCCCCCCCGCCCCAGGATTTTTACGAAATTATGCCCCTGGTTATTTATCGTACTTTGAATAGGAAAAAGACTATATACAATACAGAAATCTATAACTGAATTTACAGATAGAAGTCTAATGTATCCACCTTTAAAGAAAGCGCAAAACCTTAGCTGGAGAATTTCAGGGGGATTACTCAAAAATCAAACAGTCCGTGGTAACGAACTGTAAGTAAGGAGCGACCCGGCTCAATGGTAATCGAAACTCTAGAAAACGGGATTTTGATACCAATAGATATATCAAAAGAATCAGATTTTAATCCTTAGTCCAGATTTTTAGTCCTACCCATCAAAAGTTACGTGCCAGAGAAAATTTGACTGATTTTCGAAAAAAAGGGGGGAAAGACCCCAAAAAGTTATAGAACCTTAATGAAAACCACATCATCATATTTCATATTCAGCGTATCAGAGAACCCTTTTGTAGAGGTTTCAAGCTCCTATCTACAAAAATGTGGAATTTTAAATTTTTTTTGCTAGAAGAAAGATCACGGATGCGTGTTTTTTTTTTTTTTTTTTTTTTTTTTTTTTTTTTTTTTTTTTTTAGGGGTGATCGTATCGACCCAGTAATCCTAGTGGGAGCAATATCGACCCAGTAATGTCGTGGGAGGGCTCATTGGAACGGAAATTAAAAGTTCTATTGCCCTCTTAAATATGGTGGCTCTGAGGCACTCTGAGGTTAGAAATAAGTTATTGAAGATTATGAATATGATTTTTGAAAAAGAGGGAAGTACCTAACGATTTTAGGAAAAACCTTAAATAAGCCACTTTATAAGAAAGGTGATAAAAGTGAGTGTGGTAATTATCGAGGCATTAGTCAGGTCTCTGTAGGTAGCAAATTACTTAGTAATATGATACTTTTTAGACTGAGAGATGCCGTAGACAAAGTTTTAAGAGAAGAGCAGTGCGGTTTTAGTAAAGGTAGAGGATGTGTCGACCGAATTTTCACTCTTAGGCTAATAATTGAGAAGTGCCTGAGTTTTCAAACACCTTTGGTCCTCAGTTTTATAGATTATGAGCAAGCGTTCGACTCTGTTGATAGAAGAGCTTTAGTAAAGGTTTTATCCTTGTACGGTACACCAGACAAATACATTAAAGTGATTAGTGCTATGTACGAGAATAAAACTACTGCGATTAAGGTAGGAAATGAGGTTAGCAGCTGGTTTTGTATTAAATCAGGAGTTAAGCAGGGTTGTGTTCTATCCCCCTTTATATGGATTATTTTGATGGACTTTGTTTTAAGGAGCACAGGAAAGCCAATGGGAGACCACGGAATCAAATGGGGAGGAAAAAGTCTCCTGGACTTTGATTATGCTGATGATTTAAGCATCCTAGATGAAAGTGTGAGCAAAATGAATGAAGTTTTAGAGGTTTTGCGAGTTCAGGGTGCTAGAATTGGTTTGAAAATTAATGTTAGGAAGACTAAGTCACTAAGGCTAGGAATAAGTGAAGATGAAAAGGTGACGTTGGGCAATGAAAAGATTGATCAGGAGGGCAGCTTCACTTACCTTGGTAGTATTAATAGTAAAGATGGTGGGAGCAGTGAAGATGTTAAAAATAGAATAGCCAAGGCTCAGGGTGTTTTTTCACAGTTAAAAAAAGTCTGGAAGAATAGGAAGATAAGTCTGCAAACCAAGATTAGAATATTAGAAGCAACAGTGATGACAGTGGTCAAATATGGCTCTGAGGCATGGACGCTCCGAAAAGCGGATGAAGATTTGCTAGATGTTTTCCAGAGAAATTGCTTAAGGATTGTTCTGGGTACCCGGCTGACTGACCGTATTTCAAACAATAGGCTATACGAAAAATGTGGTTCAATACCGCTCTCTAGGGCTATAATGAAAGAAAGGTTGAGGTGGTTAGAGCACGTTGTGAATGAAGGATGAAGATTGTTCTTTTCGGCTAACCATCTAGGGCTAAACGGAAAGCAGGTCTTCCCCGTCTGGGGTGGGAGGACGTCATTAAGAAAGATTTACAGGAAATGGGAACTTCATGGGCGGGTGTAAAAAGGGAGGCTTTGAATAGATTGGGATGGAGGAGGAGCGTGCGTAGCTGTGTTGGCCTCAGGCGGCTTGGTGCTGCAGTGAGTTGTTAGTAGTAGTAGTAGTAGTAGTAGTAGTAATCCCCCGAAGTCCTCGGGGGAGGGCTGAAAGTTATGAACTTTACCCAATGTTAACACATAGTATTGGTTATTGGGAAGTATACAGACGTTTTCAGGGGGGATTTTTTCTAGTAGTGGGGGTGGGTGGGTAGGGGGTTATGTGGGAGGATCTTTCAATGAAGGAAGTTTTCATGGGGGAAGGGACATTGCTATGAAGGGTACGCCGGATGTCCCAGCATTATTTAAAAAAAAGATCAGAAATTAATATAAAAAAAAACAAGTTTTTCAACTGAAAGTAAACAGCAAGATCAAAACTTAAAACGAACAGAAAATATTACGTATATGATTGAGTTCACCCCCTAGTCAATACCTCGCTCTTTAAGCCAAAGATTTTTTAGTACTTTCATAAGAGCTATTTATTCTAATTAACGGCCTTTGTGATTAAGCGGTCATTTTTAAAGAATTGGACAAAATTCGAACTTTAGCTTAAAGAGGAAGGTATTGACTAGGGGGCGAACCTTCTAATATACGTATTAAAAATATATGAATATAGAAATTCGTTACGTAAGTTAATTCGTAAGTTACGTATATTTATTACTAATAAAAAAGTTCGTAAATAAAATTAAACAAATTTCGAGAAAGCCTTAACCAAATGAAAGTAAAATTAATATGCAAATTTTATTTTAATTATTCATGTACGGTGAGCCAAAATCAAAACCTGCATTAATTCAAAAACGTTCACAAATTAAATAAAAAAACAAGTTTTTTTAACTGAAAGTAAGGAACGACGTTAAAACTTAAACCGAACAGAAATTATTCCGTATATGAAAGGGGCTGTCCCTTCCTCAGCGCCTCGCTCTTTACGCGAAAGTTTGACTTTCTCACAACCCTATTTTTTTAAACAATAAAAAACTTTAGCGTAAAGAGCGAGGCGTTGAGGAAGGGACAGTCCCTTTCATATGCGGAATAATTTCTGTTCGTTTTGTACTCTAATCAAACAAAAAAAAATAACTGAAGACATAATGTTCCTAGCATGACTCAGGAATTTTCGTGAAACACAACAAGGATATATGAGGATAGGATATTATCCAAAGGATATATTAGGATATATTATTAGGATATATCGAGGATATATTACAAAAATAACTAATCGTTAGCAAGAAAAGACATTTCAAAATTTAAGGAGCCTCTTAAGCGGTTAAAAGAACTCCAGCTTCAAAATCATTGAATAATACGAGGCCCAAAGGCCTGGCATCTAGTTTCCAATTAGCTGAGATGTTTTAGACACGACTATTCCACAGCAAAACTTTGACTGCACAAAGTTAGGCTGCCCAAGTGAATCAATAACAACCCCAAGTCTTCATTTCCAAGTTGACGCAAGTCCCATATCTACTTTTTCACGGTTACTAATTTTTCGTTCCTCTTTTTTTTAAAGTAAAGAATTAGTAGGTATCATTGGGAAGAGTAGCTGATTGATTTGAACGAGGCCGACACTGGTAGGGAATATTTGACACCTAATAGTCAAAAGATTATGGAATAGATGGCACTACAACTTGGAGATCTTGACTCGTTATAGTCGGATAGTATAACAAAAAAAAAACTTTTTCCAGTTTTTATCAGCACGGGGAAAAATGTTTGCAAATTAAACACAGCGTAATCACGTCTTTGTACAACAGTCTAAAAACAATTTAATATGAAATCCAACAACACTTATTTACTGTATCTATGAATTGACTAAATTATCTTCGATTCTTCATATTTTAAATGATACTTACCGATAAAGATATTGAAGAGGATAAAGAAGGGGGGACGATAAACTCGTACGGTAAATCTTGTGATGATTCATGCTTTTGCAGCAACGAATTTCGGTGGTTTTACTGAAGTTTTTCTCACACTAAAGACACCCATATTAGTGGATAGCAGGTGTCGGCAACCCCTCCCATCTCCAGGAAAGTTTTCAGTAAAGCTTAAGATTTTCTAGTTTTATATAACCTTACTTCTCTTCAGATAAAAAAAAAAATATTATTCCTAATATCTATATCTTATTATAATTTAATATATTCCAAAAGATATTGAATCCTCCCCTCCACTCGGGAAATTCAAGTCTTCCGGAAACTGTTATGTCCAAGGAAAACTATTACATTTCCGCATCTCCCCAGAAAAATTTTATACGTGTCCTTATACCTAGGGCTAAAACATATTCAAGCTAAGAAAATCTTGGCGATTCTTTCTTTTGCGGCACAATACTGAAGCTGAGCCGTGTTTACATTCTGAGAAGAATGTAAACCTGCATTGAATGCGAATTACGAGACACAGCACATATATATATATATATATATATATATATATCTATATATATATATATATATATATATATATATATATATATATATATATATATATATATATATATATATATATATATATATATATATATATATATATATATATACTATATATATATATAAACAATCCTAAGAAAAGCAGGCTAGCAAGCGCTTGAAATCCCTTCGTAAAAAATAAGCCTAATAATCATACAGGGGTTAGAAACTTATGCATGACTAAAAACTAAATCTTGACATTAATATTACAGATTACGTCTTTACCTCAATTTTGTGTGAGGTTTGCATGCCCTTTGCATAAGGGTTCCAACCAATTTTTCACGATTCTTAAAAACATAATATCTGAGAAGTTCAAGACCGCACCCTTTTGCTTATTAGGCAGTTGTCACATGGCAAGACAATGATGGCATGTCCCAAGAACATAACACCCAGTGAAGTAATAAGAGCCAACACTTTACAAATGTACTCATCAAAAAGATTCCTTTGATGTAGTTTGATTGCTCTATTTTAATTATACTTCCAGTTCTTTTTGCACTGTCATGAGGACACTATTTACAGATGATAAAAATAAACTACTGAAGAACACAATTTACAGTCAGGAAAACTTCATATACAAAATGAAATTATATTAGAGAGCTTGAGAAAATCTTCACTTTTATTTGAGATTAGTGGCACAGCGGGGGGAGGGGTTCATTCGGTATCAGACTTATCGTGTTGGGGCGCCATTTAGACAATATATATATATATATATATATATATATATATATATATATATATAGATATATATATATATATATATATATATATATAATATATATATATATATATATATATATATATATATATATATATATATATATATATATATATATATATATATATATATATATATATATATATATATCATGAAAGACGCTTATTTACGTTGTTCCGAGGCTGGGGGACTGAAATTGCCCTCTTGGACGCTAAAAACCTACCTACACCATGAAAATATTAACAGATAAGGATTAGTGCACTAGGCCTTTTGTATTCCATCGATAATTTTCTGATTTTCGAATTTCGTATCTAGTACGAGTACTCTTACAAAACCGCGATCAAATCACTGGGATGTTTTATCTACATTTATAATAATACGTATACTTAGGTGCACGAGGTAATGAAAATGAACCAAAATACGAAGCACGCATTTCAAAGAAAGTTTTAGGCGCCTTTAAAACGCATGTTTTGCGATTTGTGATCACAAACATAATTTGTGATTCACATATCATGATTCAGAACATGATTCACAAAAACACAAAACGGGTTTTAGGCGCCACCAACTGAGAATGTCACCCAAAATAAACCAACTACCCGTACATTTTTACAGGATTTTTCAACATTATAGAGTAAAGCGTGCGGAATATTTTAGAACAGTAAAAATTCGAAATTGGCCACTTCCAAAAGGCCCTTTGAATCAATCTTAGGACGTGTGCGGAATCTTTCGGAAGAATAAAATTTTTGAAATTGGCCACTTCTGAAAAACATAATTAAAAATTGCATTCATTCGGCATGCATTATGACAAAAACCAAGGAAAAAAACATATTAAAAAAACCTGTCATTAATATTGGTTCTTAAAATATGTATCAGCGTGAAGTGCAAGAGCAATAACCGAGAAGAAAACCATTTTAGTTAATCCGAAAATTGATGAGGTTCTGAAGTATCAATTGAACTTTTTTGCTAGCAATCAGGTTTACCAACTTAGAGACAGACACAGAGGACTTTTCTGTTAAGACTAAAACTTCACATCCAGAAGAGACAGGATAATCTCCTTCTCGGACTTGCTCAAAACAGGAGAAATATTGATACTGAAATACAATTCTATATGGGAAAACTATTCCTAGCACTGCCACAGATGCGCATAGCATATCGATTCCTGTACAGGAGTTTCCCCTTATTTCAGGTACAAATCAACAACACAAGCAGGTAAAAATGGAGAACGCCTGTATCTTAGATCACAATTCCCTCAGGTATATTTTTTAAGATCCTGAATCAGAGCCTTTCTCAACTCCAACAGGAAAAAATCTCAATACTTAAAAATATGTCATCAATCGATACTGGAAGGTAAATAACCGTATATTGGTAGCGACATGCCTAAAGAACTGAAAAGTAATTTCGTTTCTTTTTTTACCATCCCTCATTTAATTCTCATTCATTAATATTCAGTTCAGCTTTTTCACATAAGAACTGGAAGACGGGCATGAAAGAGAATACAGAATATTACTAGCGGTTCTTCCACCAGCTAAAACTTAACTGAACTCAATTCTGCAAGTGTTGAAATTAGACTTATGCCCATATACAAACCTGTCGACAAAAAAGCCAATATATATGTAGACATGGGTTTTTTCTTGATTTTAACGTCACAATTATATTACAAAAACAGAAAATTGTTTAGAAATTTGGGTTTCGCAGGAAATTGGTCTATAAAGCTTGTATTAACATTTTATTTCCAACGATTACGCACCAATCCTGGGTCTGTGTATCTTTCGCTAGATTCATTTTACACATAGGTCTTAAACCTCAACTCTCATTGATGCAATTTCATGCTTCAAAGTTGTTCAAACTCGAGAGAACGAAATACCTACTTGATGACGCAGTCGTGCGCTGTTTTTGATTTATCGACAAGTATGACTTTAGTGTGGCCTAGGCCAGCAGTTGGTAGCCTGTGGTTCGTGACCCACACGTGACTCACTGTAGTCAGCAAATTACGGCTGTTGAGAAACTCTTCTCCTTTCTGTTTATGCATGTTCCACAATCAAATGAGGCGCAAAAAGGAGTAAAAATGTAACAATTTCTCTTCACAAGCGAATCAACATGAGTAATTGGAAGTCGGAGATAATCTACATAATCTATCACATTTTGGTCCCGATGTATTTCAAAGATTTGCTAGTGGTTTATTTCAAAGAATTTCAGTGAATATCATAAATATAAATTATTTGGAAAGCTTATGGTGTCCCCTTACTGAGTCTGTCTTATAAAAACCTTACTTGTAAAGTGAATGTTGTGGTTACAAAGTAACTAATAGATACATTTTTATGTAAGATATTTTACACCTACCTGCAGCTCGTCATTAGATTTTTCTTTAGTCGGAAAAAAGGATTGATTTTAACCGAAATTTCTGCTGAAAGAAAAAAAGAAGAAAATCCGTAGCAAAGTTTCTTAAAATTTCAAACTTGACGAAAAAAAAATCAATTTTAACATCAATTAATTAGGGCTGTGGATTCGGAGTTGGAGTCGGTACATTGAAAGTGTCAGGGGTCAGAGTTGGAGTCGGGGTCTGTTACAACTTATAAAATATAGTTCAAACTTTAAAACAGGCCGTGGAGTCAGAGTCATGAGCTGGAGTTTTGGTACATATTTGCTGAATGGAGTCGGAGTCGGTTATAATTTCTAACCGATTCCCACAGCCCTGCAATTAAGTGCACTTATTCAAAGAACCTCAGGATTGATCTTTTAAAGATAACTAGTGTTTCAATAAATGATAACCATAAGTACTTTTTCCTAAGAGAAAATTTCACCAGTAAAAACTATTTTACATGGTGTGCGTGTAACTGAACCCCCGTGTAACTGAACCCCTGTAACTGAACCCCCGTGTAACTGAACCACCGTGTAACTGAACCACCGTGTAACTGAACCCCCGTATAACCGAACCACCGTGCAACTGAACTCCCGTATAACCGAACCCCCGTGCAACTGAACCCCCGTGCAACTGAACCCTCGTGCTACTGAACCCTCATGCAACTGTACCCCCTTTAACTGAACCCTCGTGCAACTCAACCCCATTTAACTAAAACCCCCGTGCAACTGAACCCCGTATAGCCGAACCCCCGTGCAACTGAACCCTCGTGCTACTGAACCCTCATGAAACTGAACCCCCTTTAACTGAACCCTCGTGCAACTCAACCCCCGTGCAACTCAACCCCATTGAACTAAACCCCCGTGTAACTGAACCCCCGTGCAACTGAATGCCCGTATAACCCAACCCCCGTGCAACTGAACCCCCGTGCAACTGAACCCTCGTGCTACTGAACCCTCGAGCAACTCAACCACCGTACTTACATTGGGTAAAACACAATAGGGTTATGAACCATAGTTATTCAACTACGATATAGTTATTTAACCTTTAAACTGTTTTAAATACAACGGCCGTCCCAAAACTTAGATCGGATGTATTTGAGGGAAAAATAGGGTGGGGTAGAAGCCCTCCGATCACTTTTAACTTTGAAAAAGTGCACTGAAATTTTGATTTCTAATCGAATGAGCCCCCCCCCCAAAGTTCATACAAAATTTTTTCTACAAAAACCTTATGTGTTAGCAATGAGCAACTAGCTTAACTTACAGCCCTTGCCCCAGATGCTGCTGGCGGGGTTGTTAACCCCAAAGGCATGGTTATTTGATCTTCAGACTATTTTGAACAAAATGTTTATTTTTACTTTGATCGTATGTATTGGGGGGGGGGGATGTCGGTTAAGAGGGAAATGCTGATTGTCCTGTGATTACCTTTGATTCTTCGAAATTGAACTGAACAAAAACTTTTTTTCTGTCGTTGTTCTGTTCTGTCTGTTTTTGTTCTATCGTTGTCAAGTAAACTTCGAAAGGTTCGATTTTCATTGGTTTCTTTTTCTTTTCTTTTCTTTTTTGTTTAGCACTGAGGACGACTCGGCGGAGGTCCTTGTCAAAATATTTGCTTATTTCTTCTTCTTCATGTTTCACCACTGGCTGACAAAATCCTCGTTTTTTCACCTTTTTTGATTTTATTTTTCGTTTTGTTATTTTCTTTCCTCTCTAGTTTCATTTATCACTCCAAGGTCCACCTTCATATAAAACAATCGCTCGATCTTGCTTAAGAGAACTGGAAAAAAATCAGTTCTCGAAAAACAGATTTACATGTCCTGTCAAAGAGGAAATAACTGAAGAAAGAGCGAACTTTACCAAATTGGTAGGTATACAATTAGGTCCAGAAGACACTGAGTCTATGAATCCATTAACAAGTCTCATAAACTGACTCTTGGGATACGGACTTCAAGCCCATACGGTTTCAAGTTCCAGAAGTATGGGAAGTTACTGAAGAAACAGTTGATTTTCCAATATCAAACAGTTCGTGGTAACGAACTGTAAGTAAGGAGCGACCCGGCTCAATGGTAACCGAAACTCTAGAAAACGGTATTTTGATACAAATAGATACATCAAAAGAATCACATTTTAATGCTGATTTCAAATATATAAGTTTCATCAAGTTTAATCCTTTCCATCAAAAGTTAGGTGCCTGAGAAAATTTGGCTGATTTTCGAAAAAAGGGGAAAGACCCCCTAAAAGTCATAGAACCTTAATGAAAATCACACCAACATATTCCGCGTATCAGAGAACCCTACTGTAGAGGTTTCAAGCTCCCATCTACAAAAATGTGGAATTTTACATTTTTTGCCAGAAGAAAAGATCACGGGTGCGTGTTTATTTGTTTGTTTGTTTTTTTTTTTTTTTTTTTTTCCCAGGGGTGATCGTATCGAACCAGTTGTCCTAGAATATCGAGGAAGGGCTCATTGGAATGGAAATTGAAAGTTCTAGTGCCCTTTTTAAGTAACCAAAAAAAAATGGAGGGCAACTAGGCCCCCTCCCACGCTCATTTTTTTTCCCAAAGTCACCTGATCAAAATTTTGAGATAGCCATTTTGTTCAGCATTTTCGAAAATATTATAAGTATGTCTTTTAGGATGACTTAATCCCCGAACTTCCCGGGGGGAGGGCTGAAAGTTATGAACTTTACCCAATGTTAACATATAGTATTGGTTATTTGGAAGTATACAGACGTTTTCAGGGGAGATTTTCCTGGTAGTGGGGGGGAGGGGGGAGGGGTGGGTCAGGGGTTATGTGGGAGGAGTCTTTCCATGAAGGAAGTTTTCATGGGGGAAGGGACATTGCTATGAAGGGGACGCCGGACTTCCCAGCATTATTTAAAAAAAGATCATAAATTTAACATAAAAAAACAAGTATTTCAACTGCAACAGCAGCAACATCGAAACTTTAAACGAACAGAAAATATTACATATATAATTGGGTTCACCCCGTAGTCAATGCCTCGCTCTTTAAGCCAAAGATTTTTTAGTACTTTCATAAGAGCTATTTATTTATTAACGGCCTTTGTGATTAAGCGGTCATTTCTAAAGAATTGGAACAAGATTTGAACTTTCGCTTAAAAAGCAAGGTATTGACTAGGGGGGGCGAACCCCCTAATAAATGTATTAAAAATATATGAATATAGAAGTTCGTTACGTAAGTTAATTCGTAAGTTACGTATATTTATTACTAATTAATAAAAACGTTCGTAAATAAAATTAAACAAGTTTCGAGAAAGCCATTTAACTAAATAAAAGTAAATTAATATGAAAATTTTGTTTTAATTATTCATGTACGGTGTGAGCCAAGATCAAAACCTGCATTTATTCAAAAACGTTCAAAAATTAAATAAAAAAAAAACAAGTTTTTAAACTGAAAGTAAGGAGCGACATTAAAACTTAAAACGAACAGAAATTATTCTGTATATGAAAGAGACTGTCCCCTCCTCAACGCCTCGCTCTTTACGCTAAAGTTGACTCTGTCTCACAACTTTATTTTTTAAAACAATAAAAAACTTTAGCGTAAAGAGCGAGGCGTTGAGGAGGGGACAGTCTCTTTCATATACAGAATAATTTCTGTTCGTTTTTAAGTTTTAATGTCGCTCCTTACTTTCAGTTTAAAAAACTTTGTTTTTTTTTAATTTAATTAGCAAAATAAGAGGTACATATCTCTCGAACATTAAATTCGCCCTGAACAATCGAGCCATCAACCATCAAACTTGGACGTCTTGGAGGGATGTAAGAATGTAGAGAACAAGGTTCGGAGAAGGGATTGATCACTTGTCATTTGATGGTGAGCAGCAGCTGCACTCGATGATGGCTTTGATGACTTTTAAGAAATCCAAAGTTTATTTTTCTTCCTCCAACTACTGAGAACGCCTGAGGTCAACCATGGTTTCAAAGGATAAACCTTTGAGACATAAAACCATAAACAGATACAGTACACACGTACATCGACAATAGATGTTTTAACCAATTCATAAAAACCGTCAAACTGTGAGCGGAAATCCGTATCTTTGTCAAAAATGTGAGCCGGAATCTCTACTTACCAGGATCTAAGGAGGGTCGAATCACTCTGACAAAATTTAAAAACTAGCCGAGCCCGAAGAAGGGGTTTTCCGACTCACTACTTTGTTAGAACTGGATACAGAAAAGAAAGGAAAATGGTCTGATACATCATTTACTGGTACAAGATCCAGCACTAAATTAAAAAAAAAGAGAACAGAATCTTGATCAAGAAAACCTCAGTCATAGCAACACGTGTCGGAATGCATAAAGTTAGTATAGTTCCAGCTGTGAGGAAGGTTGATAGAAAATTCACCGTCAATAAAAATGCGAGATAATCAAACAGTTTGTGGTAACAAACTGCAAGCAAGGAGCGACTCAGCGCAATAGTAACTAAAACTAAAAAAGGAAAGAATTGTGATAACCATTATTATATCAAAAGAAAAAAGCTTTTTCTGCTGATTATATTTCATTTGTCGAGTATAGTCAGTGTGGTCTTAGAATGTATATATTTCCCAAGGGGATAATTTTCCAATGGGGAGGGAAGTTTCCAGGGAGTTAATTTTTTCAGGGGAAAATTTTACACTGGGGGAATTTGCCTGAATTTCTTTACAAATTTCGTCTTGTGTCTTTTTTTCTCTTTGCCGACTCAATTTTACTCGTGGAGATGTTAAGAGTAATTGTCCGGGGTGAATTTTCACCAGGATTGTATTGTCTAGAGAATAAATCCGTGGGAAGGAGGGATTTTTCCGTGGAAGTGTAGTCAGATTTCCTGGCAGTATTTAAAAAACGATCATAAATTAAATAGAAGAAAACGAGCTTTTTAAACTGAAAGAAATGAGCAACATTAAAACTGAAAACGAACAGAAATTATTACGTATATGAGCGGGGTTGCTCTCCCTCGACACCTCGTTATTTACGCTGAAGTTTGAACTCTGTCCCAATTCTTTAAGAAAGACTTCTGGAACACTCCCGTTCGATTAATTAGAACAAAAAGAAGCTTTTTTTAAGGACTAAAAAACTTAGCGTAAAGAGCGAGGTGTTGAGGAAGAGCAACCCTCCTTACATACGTGATTATTTCTGTTTGTTTTAATTTTTAACATTGCTCCTTACTTTCAGTTGAAAAAACCTATTTTTATTTACTGAATTCATTAAGGTACGACACAATACGGACTGGAAAGTAAAACGCACCGACAATCAAGATTCCTTTTTTCTACATCTTAAAATGTTTTGAAATTGAGAACTCCTTCGAGTTTCGCAGAGGAATTAACTGGATACACGCAGAGAGAGATAAATATATTGCCAGGGTAAAAAGGGCTGCGTTTTGCAAGGAATCTCCTCTACAACTTGGACCTAGAAGTATCAAAGAAAGACCCAACACCAAAATAGCTCTTTCCTAAGGGTCTGATGAGCCATATTTGAAACAAATTCGGCCATTTCTATCTTATTCATTCTCTGTTTAATTGCTTCTCGTCTCGTTTCATTTCAGAAAACAGAAACGAATCAATAAAATAGAGGGATTGCATGAACTTCAAAGTAAACACTTGAGAAAATCAGGCTCTTCTTTCTCTCTCTCTCTTCCACTAAAACGGTGTTTTGACAAATGAGCCCTTTTTCCTTTTGTCTCAGAGGACTTGGAAACTAACCTGGAAATTACAGAGAAAGGTAAACACCTGGAATGAAAGACGAGATGTTATAAACGGCTCAACAGCGAAATAAAACAAAACCGGAAATAAATGCAAAGGTTTGAAAGAAATAATACTAAGATCATAATGAGTCAAAATCGATCATCTAAATTATTACTCTTCATCAAATTTTGAGTGAATAGATTTAAAAAGAAAAGAAGATGAATTCCTCTAACCTAATTAAAGTGCACCTCTGACACTAAAACACATGAAAATTAAAAAGCATTGGGTAAAAATTTCCCAATTCTCGAAGATATACCTGACAGTATTTTTTAGACGAGGAGATAAGAAAACAAAATTGATTTACTAATGCTAGATGATTGGGGAAACATATTCCTCTTTGAAGAGGAAATGCACCGCAAGATTCATTGCATCCACAAGAAACGGGAGTTGGGAGTTTGTCTATTATTTCTGACACTGACTCCTTGGTGAATTAAGGTAGCACCCACTCATCTTACGGCTTCGAATTCCCGAATCTGTGTTTGGGCGCTAGCTCCAATAGCTGCCACGTTTCTAGAACCGTAAACCTCATCTGTCAAATGAATGTGCATTGTCAGTTTAATACACACATATACTGATATTTAGTAATCAAAATGTTAATATTATTTGATTTATTAAAGTTATAAAAGTAAAAACATTTATATTTTTTTCAGTAAAGTGCAAATTTTGTTCTGGCCTTCGGAAGGCATTGGGGTTTTGCGTCCAACTCATGTTAATTTCTGCTCGTTTTGAGTTTGACTCCGTTATTTATTGTAATTTCTGTTCGTTTTGGGTTTCATTTATTTATCGATGCTGATTTGTGCTAGTTTCACGCTTGGTAGATTATTTGATTTTATTTTTACTCATTTTTTGTTTAATGCAGTTCTTTACTTTTCTTTGGAAAACTTATTTTGTGGAAAAAGTTTTTTTTTAATTAATTACAAAGAAAAACCGTGGAGTTAGATCTAGTGATATAGTTGCAGTTTTTAGTAGCCTGGGCAAGCTCGGTCCTTTAAAGGGCAAGGATGACCCTTAAATTATAGTCATCAGCAGCATATCTGCCAAAAGGAGACGTAGGGTCTCAACCATGCTTATTGGAAAGTAAAATCTAATTTCCTGGTTGTGCTTTGTGGTGTCTGGATGCAATACAACACCACCAAGGGACGGGGGTCCTGATTTCTTGTCGGGAGAACATCAACCACGAGGGGTTGTCACATCTTAGCCAAATTTGGTGAAAATCAAGCGCAATTTCTTTTCTATTTTTCCATTTAGGGACCTACACTTAATATTCTTATATTAATGCGTTTGTATTCTTAATGCTGATATTGCGCAGGAAAGCTCTTCTATCACATTTCGACCGAATAGAGATGGCTGTTATGTAAATCTCCTTTCTTCGATATTTAATGCTGATTTTCTGCGGAGGGGAATTTTTCCACAGGGGGGGGGGGGGGGTATTTATATGGGTAATTTCCCAGAACAATTTTCAGGAGAGAAGGGGGCAAATTTCCTTGGATTTCTTTTCTTTTAAGATTACAGCCACTTACAATGGGTAAGCTAATACCGTATAGGTCTATAAGGGGAGGGGCTTCCAGCCCACTCGAGTAACTACTCATCTCGTTCATTTTTTATAGTCTTTTCCAGAAACTGTTTTTACAAACGGTTTATTAACCAACGGCCTTTCAAAACATTTTATATAAAAATGTTGAAGCAAATTTCAAAAATTAACCCTTTCATTCTCGAGGCATTGTGATAAAAATTTAAACTTATGGGCGAATAGAAATGACAATTTAAACTTAAGCGTGAAGAGGGGCACAATCCTCTCCATATATAGATTAATTTATAGTCGTTTCATGTTTTAAGATCATTCTTTACTTTCATCAGAAAAAAACTTGTTTTCTGTTCGTGTTTACATTGTATTAAATAAAAACAAAAACGCTTATTATTCAACTGAAAGTAAGGAGCAACCTCCAAACTCGAAACGAACAGAAATTATTCCGCATATGAGGGGAACCGCCCACTCCTCAACCCTTCGCTCGCTATGCTAAAGTTTTTAGTGGTTCAAAAATTCTTTTGATTCCGAGTAAACGTGCCTTGTGCTTCAGGAGTCGCTCTTAAAGAATCATGATAAAAAGTCAAACTTTAGCGTAAAGAGTGAGGGATTAAGAAGGGGGCTGCCCCTCTCATATAGGGAATAATCTTGGAGGTAATAATTTGGAGATCAATAATTAAGATCAATGTCCAGACTTGCTGCTTAAAACGGGATCTGCCAATTTATTTTATAGAAAAATTATTTTTACTGATAATAAAAACAAAAACACGGATTCTGCTTAACACTTATAAAGTGTGCAAATAAAATTTTATTTTAAAATCGTCATATTACAAACTCTTTTTCAAAAACCAAAATATATAGTGTTTTATTCTCCTAAACTAATTATTTGATTGGCCTACACGATAGTGATTTCTTTTTCATTTTACAGGTTAAAAAGCAATAACAATAAAAATGAAGAAACAATGTCAATTAGAAATAACCCTTTTTGTAGCAACCCTTTTACTGGATCTTTCAATTATGCTGAAACAAATGGCTATTTCAAAATTTTGATCCGGTGTCTTCCGGGAAAAAAGGGCATAAAGGGAGTGTGGGGGACTTCTTGCACGACAATATTTTTGGTCACTTAAACAGGACACTAGAACTTTTAATCTCCGTTGAAATGACCATTCTCCTGACTTTCTAAGACCATTGGTTCGACACATTCACCCTAAAAAAAAAAACAACAAATGAACACCCAATCGTGATCTTTCTTCTGGATCTTTCATATGAGCTTGAAACCTCTACATTAGAGTTCTCTGATATAATTAAATATTTTTTTTTTTTTTTAAACTGAAAGTAAGGAGTGACATTAAAACTTTAAACGAACATACATTATTCCATATATGAAAGGGGCTGCCCCCTCCTCAACGCCTCGCTCTTTACGCTAAAGTTTCTTATTGTTTTAAAAAATAAAGTTGTGAGACAGAGTCAAACTTTAGCGTAAAGAGCGGGGCGTCGAGGAGAGGACAGCCCTTTCATATACGGAATAATTTCTGTTTGTTTTAAGTTTTAATGTCGCTCTTTACTTTCAGTTAAAAAACTAGTTTTTTATTTAATTTCTGAACGTTTTTGAATTAATGCAGCTTTGATTTTGGCTCACCGTAAATGAATACTTGAAACGAAATTTGCATATTAATTTTACTTTTTTTTTGGCTAAATGGCTTTCTCAAAATTTTGATCTTACGTAACCTACAAATTAACTTACGTAACGAACTTCTATATTCGTATATTTTTATTATGTATATTAGGGGGTTTGCCCCGAAGTCAATACCTCGTTCTTTACAAACAAAGTTCAAATTTTGTACCAATTCTTTAAGAATGACCCTTAATCACAAAGGCCGTTAATTAGAATAAATAGCTCTGATGAAAGTACAAAAAAACTTTAGCGTAAAGAGCGAGGTAATAACCAGGGGGCGAACCCAATCATAACTGTGTAACTTTTGATGGGCTAAACTTGATGAAACATATATATTTGAAATCAGCACAAAAATCTGATTCTTTTGATGTATCTATTGGTATCAAAATTCCTTTTTTTTAGAGTTTCGGTTACTATTGAGCCGGGTCGCTCCTTACTTACAGCTCGTTACCACGAGCTGTTTGATAGAAAGTATATTACATGGCATAGGTACTCTACAGTAGTGAAAATTTGGTTCAGAAATGGGACATATCACAGCGCACGCTTTGGGAAGTTTCCCGAAGCGTCACAGCAATAGTCTCAGTTACTACTTGACAATGCGCATCGCAATGCGCCAAAAATTAGGTCATTGCGCGTGCACAAAGGCCAAGTCACAAAGAAAGATCTGCGACTGTTGTGTCCCGAAAAATATTTAATGGAGAGTATAGGAATTTTTAATACTGTATAATATTTATGCTGTGGTATATAAACGAAGGGCCAAGTTTTATCATACTATTTCGATAAACGTTAAAAATTTCTACACTAATGAAGTACTACCATAGAGAAATGAAATCAGATCCGTCACCAGAGGAAATTTTCGCTAAAACAATGTCCACAATCAAGTGGCTCTAGAGTTGTCTATTATAGCAGCTTCCCAAAAAGTGGTTCACGTCCCCTAGGGGGCACGACAAAAGTTTAGCGAAGGCACACGTTGCACTGGAGTTTGGCAAGGATATGCACATAACCGTGGTGAGTTACCATTTGCAGATATTCAACCAAAAAAAGGAACAGGCTGTTGTATGTGGAACCACACCTTAGATGAAAATTAACGATCAGAGAACCAAATTATGACGATCTGTCATCTCGGCATAAACGACTTAATCCTTCTCATTCGTCCAAAACGATTGTAATTCATAATATAACTTTCATTCGTATTATGCAATGTATGATTTTATTCCTAATTTATTATTATTAATTAAAAAAAATTCACAAAAGAAGTTTTTCAAAGAAAATATAAAGAGCTACATCGTACCAAGGATGAGCAAAAATAAGGTCCAATAGTTTTTCAAGCGTAAAACTACCACAAATCACCATCAATAAATAAATGAAACCCAAAACGAACAGACAGTAAAATAAATAACCATTCAAACCCAAAACAATCAGAAAATAAGATGGGTAGGGCTGACGCCCACCGAGCTTTCTAAAGACCAGAAGAAAAATTTGCACTTTAATGAAAACAACCCTAATTTCGGGCAATGTATTTCTATTTTGCAAAATACCGAAAAAGGAAAAAAATACCTCAAAACCAAGATTCCTAAAAAAAAAAAAAAAAAAAAACAAAACACAAAAAAAACAGTATAATATATATACTGTTATTCATTCCTGCAAGTCTTAATAATTTTGGATTTACTAAAGATAAAAAAAGGAAATTAATATGTACTTAATATCTATTTTATTTTTAGTAAAATACAAATTATGTTCGGGCCTTTAGAAGACACGGGGGGCGTCAGCCCCACTCCTCTTAGTTTCCGCTCGTTTTCGGCAAAGTTGGACTGCCAATGATTTCGTGTATTTACTAAAAAAAAATGAATATATTTGTTATTTAAAAAAAAAAATATAGTACTTTCATGAACTGTATTCATTGAAACGAAAATTACAAAACGGAGCCAACATATGTCAAAATTTTGGGAAACGCTGATATACACAATATAATTTAATCAACCTCCTAAATGGAAAGACTCCATATTAATGCAGTGTCACAGTTCAATCTCCATAAAGAACGGGGGAACAGTAATTCAGACGTCTCCAACATGTCTGAATTTATTTCATCCCCTTCAACAACAAAGCGAGAAATGCACAGCGAAGAGAAAATGAAGGTTGAGATTTTTTTTGTAGTAACATATTTGGGTTAAAGCTTAACAAATGAATGCACAAAGATTACTTCGTCCGCATTGCAGATGGAGAGAGAAAAGAGAACTACAGAAAAATACATACGAAAAAATCTTGACATCAAGGAAGCTCAAAATTGGTCGCTAGCAGAAGTGTCTAGGCTTTTTTAGAACAACAGAGAAAGAAGATAGATAGATTTGGTCCGTCGTACGGAATCTCCGAAATTTCATTGCATATATTAGCAAATTTTTCACGCAAAATACACGGTTATTGACCCTAGTAGAATATTGGAAGCTGCAGTGATGACAGTGATCAAATACGGTTCTGAAGCATGGGGCGCTCCGAAAAGCGGGTGAAGATTTCATTTAGTCTTCAGAGTGAGAACACCTTTTTGGATTTATTGGATTTTAAAGCCTGGTTTGAACTTGTATTAATTAAGTATTAATTAAGTACTTCGAACCTGAATTAATTCAGTGATCGTAGCTAATTCAGTTGTTATTTCATAATATTTTGCTACGGGTCAACTTGATCAACCAGAATAAGAACATCTTTTTAGATTTTGAACTCTTACTAATTCAGTGGTTTAAACTCGAATTATTTCAGTGATAATATGGGAGAATAGCCATCAAGCAGTGCGAATATAAATAGGACATCCGATATTTATAGGCAATTACGCTGCGATTGAGGTGGGGAAAGAAAAGTAAGCAGATGAGGGGTGTGTAGAGTTGTTAGCAAGAGCCTGGTACCCACTGGCCTTGCCCCTTAAATTGCAGGGACAAGATAGAGAGCCTTCAACGCTTCACTTACTTTTCTCACAAGGAAACCACCAGAAAAATATCGAATGAATAAAATGGCTACTGGTGCTTCTGTTTAAATTCCGAAGCGTTTGTCATTCTTTTGGATTGGGAAGGCCCCATTCTAACCGCCGTACTCCGTTGAGTACAACAGTTATTTTTTTCACCTATGATTTCCCCCTAATTAGTTCAATAATTGGATTAGATTAAGTCGTTTGATCTAAGGAACATCTAGTGTTATTTTTTTGAATTGCGTAGTATAAGGAAAAAGCCGCACAGTGTTGCCACGACTATTACGGTTTCAATATGTCAGAAAACAGCGAAATAAATTTGGCCGTATTATCGCCGAATAGCATCGAAAAACTTACGGTACCTATTATGCACGTTCTGCTCGAAAAACATGGACCAGATACGTCCGGGGAAAAGGCAGATCTTAAAGCACGAGTGAAATTACTGGCTGCCAAGCTACGGACGGATTGTGACGATGGGAGAGGGCAGCCAACTCCTCCCAGAAATGTGACAGATAAAGAATTATTTTTACCCCCTAAATCTACCCGGAAAGAACCTGCAGCTAAGAAAAGTCTCAAACCGATGCTTTTAGACGAGGGAAGCTACTGCTCTACAGATCAAGATTTTGTTTGTTCAGGTAGAGTTGGTGCAGCTCCGCCTTGCTATGGCCGAAAAAAGACAAAATCATTCAGCTTCAACAAAAGCAAATAGATCTATTGCTAAATCTTGTGGTACCTGAGCTGAAAGAGGATGTTGCCAACCAGCGAACAAACCGTTTCTAAACAAAGTCGCTCACAGTTTACTAGTCGACCACACACAGAACAGAAACAGAAAAGGACGATTTGCAAATGTGTCGGTCACGGAAAATGCAACAAAGGTAAAGCTTGTACTTATGCTCATCCTTGCAAGTTTTATGCAGCTAATAAGAGCAAGAGTCAGAACTGCAAGTTTGATCACCCGAACATGTGCAAGCATGGTTCATTACGCCAGTGCCCTAACAAACAGAAATGAAACTTTGTCCACACCGCGCAACAGGAACTGTCTCCAAAGCTGAAACCGGCGAGGTCGCCAAATACCAACCATCCTAGGCGTTTCCCGCTGAATAATCAGAGAAGACCGATTTCTAACGAGAGAGGTATTTCCCCTTTGTATTTAATGTACCCTAGCCAAAATGCTGCTCCCTATTTCTTCTCAGGTAACGGTCAAGTTGTTCAACCCAGCCCAGTTCTCCCTCCCAACTGGAGTATGGCGAGCCGCTCGCCATCTATTGGGGTCCCTGCAGCCCCACACACGCCCGTTGTCCCAAACAAGTTCTAACAGTTTAGGAAACTTCCTGCATTTTCCCGCGATCTACCCCAGGTAGATAAGAGGAAAGAAACAGCTAGTTCCTACGACCTCCCCTCTTTTCTCCTTGTTAATGTCCAGTCTCTAAGCAATAAAGTGAAGGTACTTACGACAAGACTAAATGACAATAGAATTGATATTTGCTGTACAACAGAGACGTGGTCTGCCAATGAATTTAACGCCCAGATAAGTAACTGTAATTTTCTCGTCAAGAGTAGGAGAAACAAGGAAGGTGATGTCGTCACACACGGAGGAGGAGTAGACATGTACATTCAAAACGATACACCGCATCAGATATACGAAGGCTCTCAGACTACAGACTACGAGCTGTTGTGGGTAATACCGAGACTAAAAGTTTCTTCCGCGTTCCTCGATCGTAGTTGGAGTACTCTATTTTCCGCCGCGGTCGAGTTACAGGCGGGAGCTCATAGCCCATCTATAAGCATGTTTAGATGAGATTAAAATGAGACACCCAAACAGTTCTGTGGTTCCTATGGGTGACTTCAACGATCTAAGAAGATATCAGAAATATCTTCATAGATATTTCCGATTTCTATAGTGATCCAGTAAAGCTGCCAAGTCTTGGTAAAAGTACACACTTCGTGTGCACTAGTGTCCCAGTGAGGGAAAGAGTGATAGGAACCAAGCGAATTTTTTTAAGCCGGCCTCTGACTGAGTCTAGAAAAGAACTATTCGCTAAATGGGCTATTTCAAAAAATTGAAAAAGTTTGTACGAAAACTGTAATGTCAACGACGTGTACAGAACATTTTCCACTGAAATACGGACAGCTTACGATGTATATTTTCCAGAGAAGACAGTCGCAGTTAACTCAGCTGACAAGCCCTGGGTTAACTCGCGACTGAAAAGGCTGATACGCAAACGCAAAATGCTCCATAAAAAGGGAAAGATAGGTGAAGCTTCCAAGCTAAGAAATCAATTGGTCTATGAATATAGGCTGGCTGGGAAGTCCTACGGTTCGAAAATGAACGAGCTCATGACCACAAACTCAATCGGTTACTATAAGGGAATACGGCTTCTCAATGGCTCTTCTGTAAGGTAAAGTGTAAGCGTATACGACGAATCTGGGAAAAAGCTCGACGCAAACGCAATTAATAAATATTTTGCTAGTATTTGTAAAAGCAATCCACCAATTTCCAATGTTCCTCCTTTGGCTGTTCCATCTGATATACCTGTGATATTTCCTCACAAAGTTGCAAAGGTTCTTGAGAGACTTGACCCCAATAAGGCAACTTACCCTGGAGAAATTCCAGCAACCCTGTATAAACAAAACACAGCCTTTCTAGCTGAACTTCTGACTGCCTTTTTAAACAAATGTCTGTTGAGTGGCACCTTTTCGGATGATTTAAAAAAGCAGTCGTAACGTCAATACCTAAATGGTTGACCTACGACCGGAATCCAAAAGGGGTGAGTGACCTACGACCTATATCTTTGACCCCTATAGTATCTATAGTTTTCGGACATTTTCTAAAGGAATGGTTACTAGAAGATTCTTTGATAAAACAGATCCCTGTCAGTATGGATTTATCAAAGAATCTAACACAGTACATTATATCATCAAAATTGTGGAAGCATCTAGAAAATAAAGATGCATTTGTAGAAATATTGCAAGCAGACTTCGAAAAGGCTTTCGACAAATCAAGCCATTTGGATGTTCTTGAGTAAAAGACAGATTTTAGTGCTTTTTTTTTAATTCGGATAGTTTATAGTGTTTTACACGGATGCAACAGTGTGTTAGTGGTGATGGGGTGAAATCGGATTTTCTTGAGCTTTTCTGTGAAATACCCCAAGGTACCAAAAACGGGATCTGTTTTATTTTTAATACTGTGTAACAAAATTGCGACTTTTGCGAAGTTTGTAGATGATTTATCATTGCTGATATTTCAGAAACTAGGATCCATGATTAGTATGGATAGCATAATTCGCAGTTCGGAGGATGAGTGCGAAGAAAAACGGCTTTCAATTAATAGGAAAAAGTCAGCACTTATGAGAGTCTTGTTTTTTGAAAACAGAAATTCCTAGTCAAAGTGATATAAATGTGTCCATTGTAAATAATATGACAATTTCAGGAGTGACTTTTAACTCAAAAAAATGTCATGGATGGATCATGTAAATAATTGTACTAAGAAGGCGAATATAGCGTCAAGTAATCTAGTTATAATTCGGTGATTCGGTTTTAGTCGTTTTCACTGTTGAATTTTTTATAAACTGTATATTTGGAGTATTTAAGAGTATGCTTATCTTGTGTGGCATCCGGGGCTAAGTAAAGAGCAAATAAATGACCTTGAGAATGTTCAGAAACGAGCTACCCGTGTGATATTAGGTCAGGAATTCACGAGTTATGATGATAGCCTTAAAATCCTAGGCCTAGAAGGACTTGATGCCAGGCGACGCCAGCTTACAATGGGCCTTTGGACAGAAGCTTTTGGAGTCAAGCCGGCATCGAGGTTTGCTCCCTGAACCGGCACGAACAGGGTGTAATACAAGGCACCAGAACAAAATGGAGCCTTGTAAGCCCGCGGTTACCAAACGATACAAATTGTCTTTTCGACAATATTTTATTTCTCTCTTTTAATAAGTAAGTGACAAAAAAGAGTGAATATTTAAATTATATTTTCTGTCTCATTTAATTCATATTATTTGACATCATAAATTCGTATCGTATCGTAAGATTTGCTAGATGTTTTCCAGAGAAATTGCCAACAGATTGTTCTGGATACCCGCTGACTGACCATATTTCAAACCGAAGGCTGAACGAAATGTGTGGTTCAATCCCGCTTTCTAGGGCTATAATGAGAGAAAGTTTGAGATGGCTAGGGCACGTACTGCGGATCAAGAACAACAGATTGTCAAAGATTGTCCTTTTTCGGTCAACCGTCTCGGGCTAAGCAGGTCGTCCGCGGTTTGGGTGGAAGGAAAACATAAAGAAAGATTTAAGGGAAATTGGAACCTCCTGGGAGGGTGTAAAGAGGGAGGCTTTGAATAGATTGGGATGAAGGAGGAGCGTGTGTAGCTGTGTTGGCTTCAGGTGGCTTGATGCTGCGGTGAGTTGTTTGTAGCAGTACTGGTAAGTCCATTATCGACCACCTGAGAAACTCCAAGATGTTCTATTTGCGTATCTTCAAAGCACAGAATTTACCATTATTTCCCCATACAAAATGGCAGCAAATGTCCAGTATTTGTCAAAACAACAAAAGGCGTTGAATTGAAAAGGTATGTTGAATTTGCATTAAATAAATTAAAAAAACAAGTTTTTTTTTTAAACTGAAAGTTAGGAGCGACATTAAAACTTATACAAAACAGAAATTTATTCCGTATATGAAAGGAGCTGTCTCCGCCTCAACGCCTCGCTCTTTACGCTAAATTTTTTTATTGTTTTTAAAAAGTGGAGTTGTGAAAAAGAGTCAAACTTCAGCGTAAAGAGCGAAGAGTTGAGGAGGGGACAGCCCCTTTCATATACGGAATAATTCCTGTTGGTTCTAAGTTATAATGTCGCTCCTTACTTTCAGTTAAAAAAAAAAATTGTTTTTTTGTTTATTTATTTAATTCCTGAACATTTTTCAACTAATGCAGGTTCGATTTTGGCTCACCGTACATTAAAAATTGAAACACAATTTGCATATTAATTTTGGCAGATTTATTCCGGATATGAATGGTCACCCCCTCCTCAATATCTTGCTTTGTACACTAAAGCAGTTAGCATTTTTAAAAAAGCTTCCTATTCTAATTAAACAGCCCATGTGTTTCAATTTTAGTAAACAGTCAAACTTTAGCGTAAAAAGTAAGGTATTGAGGAGGGGGCAACCCTTCATATATAGCATAATTTCTGTTCGTTTTTCAAATAATGCCGGTAAATCCAGCTCACCCTCTATGAAATATACACCTCCCCCTCGCGGAAAACTCCTCCGCGGAAATTCAATCGAACGTGCACCTCACCATCAGATTGCACCTCCCCCGTCAAATTCCCTCCAGTCAGTTCCTTACTCGCCGAAAATCCCCTCCCCTCTCTTTAAAATTGCTTGTGGACGATTCACCCTGAAAAATTCTGATTGCATATTTTCATTGGAATAAGACTTTAATCTCTAATCGGTTTCTCGATCACTCAATAAATGCCCCTTCTGTGGAAATTGTTTTCCAGAAAACAAAACGCGCGGAAAATGGCCCCTGGATAATTCCCCCGCAACATCTCCATATAAAAAATTTGGCAAAAGAGAATTTAAGACAATTAAAAAAGAATTCGTATAGTAATTCTGTCAAAGCCCCCCAGTGTAATATTTCCCCTAGAATATTCAATCCCAGGAAATTTCACTCCCCAAGGAAGATTTTCCCCTTAGAAATCCACCCCAAGCACACCCCCGCCCCAAAAAATGGCTGTATACTTCCCAATAACAAATACTATATGTAAACAATGGGCAAAGTTCACAACTTGCAGCCCTTCCTCCGGGGACTGTGGGGGGGGGGGTCATTTTACACCTAAAGACATAGTTATTAGATTTTGACTATGCTGAACAAAATGACTTATCTCATAATTTTGATCCGGTGACTTTTAGAAAAAATGAGCGTGGGAGGGTCCGTAGTTGCCCTCCAATTTTTTTTGGTCACTTAAAAGGCCACTAGAACTTTTGATTTCAGTTTGAATGAACCCTCTCGCAATATTCTATGACCATTAGGTCGATACGATCACCCCTGGGAAGAAAAAAAAAACAACAAAAAACAAACACACATACGTGATCTTTCTTCCGGCAAAAAAAAATTCAAAATTCCACATTTTTGCATATAGGAGCTTGAAACCTCTACAGTAGGGTTATCTAATACGCTGAATCTGACAGTATGATTTTCAATAAGATTCTATGACTTTTAGGGGGTGTTTTGAAATAAGGCAAATATGCTCAGGCTTGTAACCGTTGATGGGTAACACTAAACTTGATGAAACTTTTGTGTTTTTATTTTACTTTGTGTTTTTAAACTTTTGTGTATTATATATATATATATATATATATATATATATATATATATATAGATATATATATATATATATATATATATATATATATATATATATATATATATATATATATAGAAATATATACATATATATATATATATATATATATATATATATATATATATACATCTGTATATATATATATATATATATATATATATATATATATATATATATATATATATATATATATATATATATATATATATATATATATATATATATAATATTTAAATATATATACATATATATATATATATATATATATATATATATATACATCTGTATATATATATATATATATATATATATATATATATATATATATATATATTATATATATATATATATATATATATATATATTAAGCACACAAATCCGATTCTTTTGATGTATCTTTTGGTATCAAAATTCCGTTTTTTAGATTTTCAGTTACTATTGAGCCGGGTCGCTCCTTATTTACAGTTCGTTGCCATGAAATGTTTGAAAAAAAAAAAAAAACGGATTTTGATGCAGGTTCAAACGAACGTTCAGTAGTTGCATCTTGAATCCTTCAAACTTTTAGCACATTTTGATCTAATAACGGAGCTTCCGGGACATTTTCGCTATCGAGTTTCTTTTTAAATTTAACTCTATACCGCCATACTGCTAGTACTGTTAGCATTATAGGAGGATAAAAAGGGGATATTAAAACACAGAAGTGAGTTGATTCATTTTCCAACTTTCTTTGGAACAGTCTTTGACCACACAATAATAGTTGCTATGGTTAGGTTTGTGGTCGCTTTGAACTACGTAGCAAGACGGTCAAGCGTCGTCATTATAAACCATTTAGAAACTGTCTTATCTCCCGAAAACGTTATTTGCGGGAAGGAATAAGGGGGAGGGGGAGGCTTTCAGCAAGCGTTAAAACCATGCCATACAAAGGGATTGTTGTCTTTATGGGGACTTCTCCAAAACTTAAATAGCAACCTCTATAAAAAAAAAAAACATTGCGTATTTTGATTCTTAATGAAGAAATAAGCATGTTTTGTCAGATTTTTCTTATTTATCTTTCGTAAGAAAGCTCCTGTTAAAACAGAAAAAGTAATTAAAAAGCAGTGTAAAAAAAAATGCTTATTTTCATAGACAAGCTCAGATATAGGTAAACATTATCATGAACAGGAGAGGGGGGTAAAAACGTAATATATAAGAGGCACCCCGTAGCATCCCTTCAAAAAACAAACGACAAATTATAGAAGAAGGGGAAATAGGAGAACTTAATAGTAAAAAAATAATAAAATATCGAGATTTGGAGGTAGGTACCTCAGGTGCGAATAGTAGGTACCATTTCCCACCTAATGCCACATAGTGCTACAAAAAGCAAAATTTTTCCTACATTAAGAGTGGTACTCTGGGCCCCTTCTGTCTAAAATTTGGAGGGAGTTTGCTATTTAGCCCACAAGAAGATAAATTTTATTTTATTCGACTGGTTTTTAATTAAACCAGTAAAGGTGTTTAATTCTAAGAAAAAGGGTAATCTTTAAAAGACTCGGGGCAAACGAAATTAGCATTCCCATGTAGACTGTCACTTTTTAAGAACGCACTATAGGTAAAATAATAATAAAAAAAAAAAAAAAAAAAGAATCCCAATATTCGATCCAAAAAATCATTCGTCACATTTAGTAATTGTCCTTAAGTTACAACAGATAATTCAACATATATCCAATGTTTTATCAATTCCCCCCCCCCCTCCTCGTTCGTCTGTCACGATCATGTAAATTATAACATTTTTCTAAGAGATAAAAACAACAAAAACACATTGTACATTTCCAGATCTTTTTTTTTCATATTTGTACTGCCTTAGCCTAGCCGGAGGCCCTTTGAACCCTGAAAATTTGTTTGGTTTCACTTCTCTCAATGACCTTTTTCGGGGACGTAGCCTGGGGGACCTAGGCGCCCATCCCGATAAATAAAAGTTAAAATGGGGATAAAATCTTTTTAATAGACCGTGTTTCACAAACAGTGATAAAAATTAATAAAAAAATACCAGATATTTCGGTCACATATGCAGTGAACGTCATCAGTAGGAAAACTCATAGCCCACCCCACCCCCCCCCCCATAAAAATCATAAGCGTTCTTGATCTTTTTTCAAATTCAAATAAATAGATATAACTTATATTTTATTAGCCTTCCCCCCCACAAAAAAAAGAATTATTGTCCCCACCCCACCATCCAAAAAATCGTGAGTACGCGCCTGACCCTGTTTCACGTTATTTTCTGTTTACGTGGAGATTTTTATAAATGAAAATCTTCATTAATTCTAGAAGATCGTCAAAGAGGAAGGTAAGACAGTGGGGCTAACTAGCCAAGAAAGTTCATAGTTCATGGCCAGCATATTTTAGGGAAAGAGAAGGTAACTACAGTGACCTACATGAATTAGATAGAGAGATATTAGATGATGGAGAGGTTGTCCTACCAATGAAGGAGTATGATTATGAATTATTAGAGGATATATCGGAAAGAGAGGTTAGAGAGTGTTTAAAAAAAAAATGGAAGGAGGATCGGCAACAGGAATTGATGGGATTCCAACTAAAGTATATAAAAGATTTATATTATGGATCCTACCTGTGTTGTTAGTACTTTTCAGTCGGATTCTTTCTCTTCATATGTGGTCTTCGGTATGGAAGAAATCTCTAATAGTGCCTCTTTTTAAAAAAAATGGGATCCTGGGAGCCGTCCAATTTCGTTAATTTCAACGGCAAGTAAGATTTTAGAGAGGATATTAGATAATAGATTAGCTAGGTGGCTTGAGAGACATAAATTGATAGTGGAGGAGCAGGGGGGATTTCGGGAGGGATATAGAACGACAGATAGACTATTAATACTACAAGGGTTGATAGAGAAATACGCTAGAGGAAAAGATAGACTTTATGTAGCTTTTCTAGACTTTGAGAGGGCATTCGATAGCGTATATAGAGTCTTACTGTGTCTAAAATTATTGAAAGTAGGCCTACCGGAAACATTTGTTAAAATAGTAAGGGAAATGTATCTAGGTATAAAAGGGATAGTTAAAGTAATATGTAAGGGTTTGTCGGAAGAGTTTGAATTTAAAAGAGGAGTCAAGCAAGGTAGCACTTTGTCTCCATGATTATTTTGGGATCTTTAAAGGATCAATTAGTGTTTATGTATATATTTATTTTTCTCGAAAACTGCTACATATTTTTTTTCTGAAAATTTGTACCCTGGAATTTTCTGGCCTGAAAAAACGATCTAGATAGGTTACGAGTTTGAGAAAATTCGCTTAGATCCTTAATTTTTTGGGGAAAAAAAAATCATATGACTGACGTCATACTATACCTTCTTAACCTGTGTGTTGCCATATGGTTTTAGATTTTTTTTGTGATTTTTCACCTTTTTTTTTAATTTGGTGTCCACTACTACCGACGAATTCGTCAATGCATATGGTAGTCTTTTTAATTAATTAATTAAAACAAATTTTCACAAAGTAAGCTTTTCAAAGAAAAGTAAAGAGCTACATTAACCCAAAAATGAGAGAAATAAAATAAAAAAAAATCCAAGCGAAAAACTACCATAAATCACTATCAATAAATAAACAAAACCCAAAACAAAGAGAAATTACAATAAATAATCAAGTAAAAAACGAAAAACAACCGTAAAGAAGAGAGAGAGACGAGGATAATAACAGCCAGTGAAAAAAAACCGAAGAGGACAATGTAAATATTTCGGTCAAGACCTCCGCTTGACTCTCTTCAGTGCAGAATAATAAAAATATCTATAAAAATCCAAAGGATAATATAAAAACCAAACCTTAAAACAAACACTGAAATAAAAAGACCCTCTCTAAGCAACGATGATAGGGTAACTGAATAAAAAATGCAATACTGAATGGTATTTCAATCTTGCAATTTATGTAGAGCATTCTTAAAAGTTAATCGCTTACCAAGTATGGTATTATTAGATTCTATTAGGTTGCAAAATATGATTTTGTGGACGGATATAAAAAATGATCGGAATTAATGAGTTTATTATAAATGGGGCTTTGATACGTTTCTCCAGTATCTCTATTGAGGACGACCCCTTGGTGAACATGCTTTTTTATTTCAACTGCCTCCCAGTAAACTTGCATGAGACCTTTAAGGGAGCAATAATGGAGGTGTTGTCAAATAAAATGAAATGGTGTAGGTTGTCATAGACGTGTTGAGCCAAGGCAGAATCAAAAGTCTCAGGCCTTTGCCGTAGCCCCATAGTTGTGTCAATTGAGGACCTGTGTTCTGCCAACCTCTTCCCCAATTATTGTTGGGTTCTTTTGGCATAGAAACAAGCGCAAGAACAGGGAACCCTATAAACACCACTCCCCAAAACGGGACAGTTTTTATCTTTGCCGCTGTTGAAAAAGCTCTGTATTTTATTATAATTTTCAAAAATGACATTAAGGTTACGTTTGTTTTAGAATTCTTCTCAATTTGGGAATGTGGAGCAAAGCAGTAAAAAGTTTCTTATCATCCACCAAAGTGATGATATCTGTTGGTGGTTGTGGAGTTGGTGCATTCTTTTTTGCCTTCTTTTTTGTCTTTTTCTATGATGGATTCCAGCAATTTTATGGAATATCCATTGCAAAGTAAAATATACATGCAAAGTGGGAACATGACTTACTTTACTTTCAGTGCCCCATTTAGCAGCACAAGTAGCAGTATAGCCACCACCAATTATAAAATGGCACCATGAGCTGCAGCATCTACAGGTTCATCCATAATTGCTTTAGTACCGTTTGCAAATTCTGAAATTCAAAACACCGATAGGTCGATTCCATACAATGGTTTTAGCTTTTGCAATAGACTCGACAAACTTTTTAACAGCTTCTGGTCCCCCCGTCAAGACCCATCCAGTCAGATGGAATTCCATCAGCAATTTTAGCACTTTCAGTATTAGCATCTTCAGTAAATTTGTCAGCTGTTACGAAATGAACTGGAAGATGAATGGAAACTTTCTTTTCTTGGGCTTCTGCAACAAGTTTTTCTACAATTTTAGCACCTTCAGCATCAAACGAGAATTTCCAATTTCCATGTTGTTTATTACTATTAAGAATATGTATGCCATACCACCTCCAACAATCATGTTGTCAACTTTATCAAGAAGACACTCAATAAGTTGTATTTTATCAGCAACTTTAGCACCTCCTAAAATGGCAAGGAATGGTCGGTCTGAATTCTCAAGGGCTTTAGCAAAATATTGAGGTTCTTTTTCAGCAAAAATCCCGAGGCTTGAATGTCAATCCCATCATAGAGATATGAGCTCTATGAGCAGTGCCAAAGGCACCATTCACATAAACATCTCCCAGTCTTTTTAATGAATCAATTAAAAAAAACTCGTTCCACAAAATAAGTTTTTTCAAAAAAAGGTAAAAGAACTCCATTAAACCAAAAATGAACAAAAATAGAATCAAACAATCTACCAAGTACACAACTACCACAAATCAGCATCAATAAATAAATGAAACCCAAAACAAACAAAAATTAAAATAAAAACAGGCAGAAATTAATCTGATTAGGGTTCTAAACCCCAAGCTTTCTAAAAGCCAGATTATAATTTGACTTTACTGAAACAAAGTCAAATGAATTTACTGAAAAAAAAATGTGCATTGTCAGTTTAATATACATATGCTGATATTTCTTCCTTAAAATCTTAATTAACTTTTGGTTTCTTAAAGTTATAAAAATGAAAATATTTAAAAGAAATTGTTTTCAGTAAAGTGCAAATTATATTCTGGCTTTTAGAAAGCACAGGGTTTAGAACCATGCTCAGATTAACTTATGTTCGTTTTGAATTTGACTTATTGTACTTTCTGTTTTGTTTCGGGTTTCATTTATTTATTGATGCTGATTTTGTGGTAGTTGAATGCTTGGTAGATCATTTGATTCTATTTTTGTTCATTTTTGGTTTAATGGAGTTCTTAACTTCTTTTTGAAAAATTTATTTTGAACAAAAAGTTTTGAAGCTTCTACGACAAAACTTTTAATAAAAATCTTATATGCCGAAAGGGCATAAACTTACGACCCTTGTCTCGAGGGCTATGGGGGAAGGTTGTCATCCTCAAAGACATAATTTTCAGACCTTTCAATTCGCTGAACGAAATGGCCATATCAAAATGTTGATCGGAATTGTTCGGGGAAATGATGGGCATGAGGGGGTGATTCTCCTTCCAATTACTTTCAGTAGAAAGGCCTCATGAGGTCCGATTGCTCACCCCTGCTGCCACCTACAACTTTTTTACATAATCTATGCATGTTTTTATGTCTGTCCGTTGTCAGTGAGAATGAAAAAAAAACAGGATTTTTCTCAATTTTATGGATGTTTTTTTGGACGGTTATGTGTGTTGGTCAATTTATTTGATGTTTTTCATGGATTTCAACATCAATTTATGTCTGTTTTATGGTTTTTGTCAGTGAGAATGAAAAAACTGGAATTTTCTCACTTTGATGGATGTTTCTGGATTATTGAGTCTAATGGGGAACCGGGTCAATGACACTTCGTTCAAGATCAATTGATTTGTTGTTTGGCGAATGTTAAGAGTTTCCAGGAATAGGAAACAGTTAGATCACGTGTTTCCTTCTCAGCCAATCAGCGAGTCGGTTACATCCCCCTTCTCAGCCAATCAGAGGCTTGCTTACATATGGTTTTCCCCATTACATGACAATTCGCCCTTGAGATTTCGTATATAACGGACATGCATTGTGATTAAATTATCAGAAAGTATTGTGACACAATGGATATAACACTAAATATTATTGATGAGGTTGAAGCCTTGACAGCCACAATTAGCAATGTGAGTACATTTTTAATTTTTATTTTCAAATAAAATTATTTTCATTGGTCACCCACCAGTATATCTAAGTCCCCATCCCCCAAAATACAAAACACCACCATGCTATTTTTATACTCGATAGAAAACATAAAAGGTGTTCTTTTTTACCACATAAACCTAACCCCCCCCCCCCCACTGTTTTTACAACGATAATTCTCATAATAGAAATAATTTTCTTTTCGTTAAATTTATACAATTTTAAGCATTCTATATCCTAGCTAAAAGCGACCACTGACTTCCGTCAATTCTTAAAGCATTATGCCGTTCTGTTTTGACATAATGCTCTGCGCGAGGTTAAAATTAGCTTTCACCCTTTTCCTGTGTGTTTACAATAGCGGCGGTCAAGTCAAAGGAACTGTTTTCTCCGTCAAAATTAAAACACTTTCAGACAATTGCAATAATTTAGCACAGGCCTATGCAATCTCTATTTGGAGAAGTGAAACGGATTTTTTTCAAGCTTTCTTTCGATAAAGTTTCTTTTATATTCCCAGGAGGGGGCGTGAAAACTATGGTTTTTAACTTTGATATGCAAGGCTAGAAAGAAAAGTCTTTAGGAGTTGCATGATGCTTATATAATGCGTAAATTGAATTGCATTTAACCTATGTTTGCAAAGTTTAGACCTATAGGATACTGGGTTAACGATCTTTTTTTTTATCTAATTTATAGTCTATAGACTGGAACATTTAATTTTTTTCTAAATGATAAAAATAGAAACATTGATTTCTATCCTAAGGCTATAGACTACTGATTGTCATGATTTTTTTTCACAAGTTGTGTAATAAAAACGTTTGATTTCTGAGTTTAGTATATTTTTACTTTTTGCTTTACTGAAAATGCTGGCGTAGGGGGGCTTTCTTAGTGATAAATGCTTTTCTAGACAAAATTATGTGGATGAGGGTACTAATTTTCTTTCTGTAAAAAAGGGGGAAATTATTTTCCATACTAACTTTTTCTCTTCTTTTTTAAGGCCAATTGTGAAGAATGGCGTAGGGGGGCTTTCTTAGTGATAAATGCTTTTCTAGACAAAATTATGTGGATGAAGGTACTAATTTTCTTTCTGTAAAAAAGGGGGAAATTATTTTCGATACTAACTTTTTCTCTTCTTTAAGGCAAATTGTGAAGAATGCCCGCCGCCACCCAGTAAGAGAGCAAGGGGTAATAATGCGGCCCCTGCGAAGGTGACAGTCATACAATATGGTCGCTGGCCGAAGCCTACCAAACAAGCGTTGACTGTCAAAGCCCCATCCACGCAGGCTGCAATGCAGCCAGGCCGAAAACCCAAAAGAGAGTGGATGGATGCTTTCAATGCCGCAGTTGTGGAAAATTGTGAGGTAGCTTACCCGTCATCCTCTTATCCTACATTGTCGAGGGTCTCAGGAACTATACACAATCATGAGGTTGACCTCGAACACACGCTACCTGGACCATCCGGCACCCAAGTACAGCCAGGATTTGCAAATGTGAGCATTTTTCCTACCTATCTTATAGAAAATATATATCTATTTCTTCCAATGTTTTTTTTAGTCTTTTCTTTTCACTATTTTTCAAGACTGTGTAAAAGTGTATCTCAGAGATATTAAAATATTAACCCCTCGCCCCCAACCATTGTTTTAAATTTCTCTGCTCCCCCCCCCAAAAAAAAAATTCTTTATACATTGCTTGAAAATATACACTTTTTTCCATTACGTAAACCTCATCCTCCCTCCTCTCACCATTCACCACCATTTAATTCTTTCAATTGAAGTTATTGCTCAAAATTGTCTTTTCACCTTGATGTGTTTTAAAATTATCAAAATGAACTGGCTCTCCTTTGCGGTAAAAGCCGCGTGTGAATCTCCAACAAGAGGGGAGATTTTCATAAACAACATTCCCGTGGAAAGAGAGATTACTCTTAATTAAGCTTTTGAGGATTCAATGCTTTGCATATTTCAATGATGTCTGAAAAAAAGGGGAACGAATTGTCTACAAAATTAGAAGAGATTATTGAATAGTTACGCAAGATTAACTTAATGAGAGGGTAAACCTAGGGTGGCTTAATTTTCCAAAATTTAGGGGGGAGGGGGTCAATTTTGAATCCAGGATTATTGTTGGGGAAGGGGTTAGCGCTTTTATTAGTGACAAATAGAAATGAAAAGATAATTGTTTTTCTACTTCAGTGTCTAACCATTTCTCTTTGAATTTCTCATTTTAGCGATTTTAACTGTAGCATTTGAATAAAAGGCAGTAAGATATATTCTTTATTGATCTGCATTGCGCTTGCAAAAAAAAACGCAAGATTAACTCAATGAGAGGTAAACCTAGGGTGGCTTAATTTTCCAAAATTTAGGGGGGAGGGGGTCAATTTGAATCCAGGATTATTGTTGGGGAATGGGATTAGCGCTTTTATTAGTGACAAAATAGAAATTTTTCTAGACAAACGGCTGGGAGCCGCGGTGGCGGTCGGGAAGCGCTGGTGGGCTCGAGAAGCGCCGGGGGAAGCGCCGCGGGAAGCGCTGCGGAAAGCACCGCGATGGCCAGCTCGGAGGGGGGGGGCATTAAATAGTGGAAATTGGGAGGGGAGTTGTTTGAACAAAATCAAATTATCAATTTTATGTAAAGCGGGGTTTTAGATTTTCGTTAAGTTGGATTTTCTTTCTGTTGAATTAACCAAATGCTACTATGTGCATACTGCTACTACTACTAAGCGCGTTTTAAATAATAATCCAAAGTTTAAAAACAGTAGGGATGATTTGAACACTTTGAAAAATAAGCTATTTTTCATTTATAGGTTGCATTGGTCCCATACTCATCGTCTTCATCATCGTCCTCATCAGTTGGAGGAGAGGACGCACCGGTGGAGTCCCCCAACAATTCGCCATTGAGTGGTATCGTTAATGAGCAAATACCTGATAATATTAACGAGTTTTTAAATGATTTTTTAAATGTAGATTATAGCGCAGTTGGGCAGGGGGACTTACCTTTGCTAATTCCAAACACACGACAGCTTTTAAATGATTTTACAAATGAATTAACAGGGAACCCTTCTCCTCCTCCAACCCCCGATAACCTAACGAATCCACTTCAAACAAATGAAGTGGAGCATTCGCATACCCCAAATATTGTTGAACAACTTGGGGGAGGGAGTGTCGATGATATACAAGAGGGGGAGGGGGGTAATGACCAATTTACAACATTTCCCGATTTTCAATTGTCAAATTCGATATTAAATGCAATAGTTGTCTACACTGCGACTTTTGGGGATCCGTTTAATTCACTTATGGGGGGAAAATTTGTGTTTGATCCCGTAAAATTGTGCATGACTATGTAGATAAAATTCGTGCACTGCTAGAGAACCAAATTCAATTGTGGGGGGGGGTACGGATTTAATTAAGGTTTCTATTGTTTTAAAGGTGTTTTATTTAAATGAGGGGAAAAGCGAAGTTTACCACCACTATATACATTCCGAGATGCGTTTGATTTATTCGAATTTAGAAAATTTTGAGGGTGTTTTTTCGGAGTGGGTAGGTCAAATTATAGCGCATCTTGAGAACTTTAATGAAAACGGTAGTGGGTCTGTAGTTCTTTTTGTTGAAAATTTAAGCGTTAATATTTGTAAATTTAAGAAAGATTTTATTTTAAGAGGGGGGCAGGGTATGATAGGGATACAGTTTTAAAATATAATCCAGATTTAGAAGGTTGTCAAGGTGTGTCCAACGGATCTGTTTTGAAACACATCAAAAATGTTTCAAGTATGCTTTCCTCATATCAGCATTCGAGCCTCTAGCACGTGACGCTACCAAGACGAATTTAGACGATTAGGCTGTACATGGTAAGGAAGGGTCCAATTTCCCCATTGTAGATTTCTCTTGTTTAGAAGGAAAATACCCAGTAACGCTACGATTCATTGATATTTTTGAAAGGGCTAATGTCCATTTAAATATCGGCGTTACTGTGGTTCAGTATGAAACTGAATTTGAAGATGGGGTTCGTTCAAAAAAGAAGGGGGTGGTCTTCCCTGTAAGGGGCCCGTCAATTGATTTGGTCAGACATTGGGTTTGGTTGTTGTATAAACCCCCATCTAGTGACCTTGCCAATTCAATTGGCCATTTTAACCCGATCACAGACATCAGTAGAGTTCTGGGGGAGGGTAAGACTAGGGGGGTACGTTTCTACTGTCCAACATGCCTCTCTCGATTTTGGACTGAATTAAAGTTGCAAAATCACATGAGGCATTGTAGCCGGCATGCCTACCAGACAGTGGAAACGGTTTCAGGGGATAGGGCTATTTTACGCTTTAAAAATTTACAAAACACCCTCCTCCAGTGCAACAAAATATCTTTGGATTGTGAAGCTAAGCTGGTGGAGGTGAACGATCCCCAATTTCCAAACCGAATCAAAGAACATCAAGCTATTGCAGTGTCCTATGCTCATGCGCAAAGAGACAGTTCTAACACCATGCGGTTGTTAGAAATAGTAGAAACGTTGGATGAGTGGGAGTGTATGGTCAACGCACTGACTAAACTAATTGGTACAGCTAATGGTGCTATTTCTCGTTTGAGAAATACCCATTACCCAATGGTTTTTGTCTGCAGAGGATCGTCTCGCGATTAAAAATCAAAAAATATGTTGGGTTTGTAAGGGGGAGTTTGTAGAGGGGGATAAGGGGGCTAAAGGGAAAAGAGGTGGTGGGAGGGGGAAAGCAGAGATCATAATCACTTGTGGCAGGAAATATCCTCTGGGGGTAGTAATTTTAGAGGGGTTGCGCATCAATCGTGTAACTTAAATGTTAGCCAGCAGCTTTTTATTCCTGTTTTTATCCACAACTCAAATTATGATTTAAAATTTATTTCACCGGCACTGGCACGTATGCACAGGGAGGGAGGGGGAGTAGACAGTCCATGGGTAAACAGTTCATTTACCTATAACATTATTCCCAAATCGGCCGAGAAGTTGTTGCTTCTCGAGCTGAAATGGCAGGCAGTGGATAATGGGCATACGTGTTGGAATAAAATCAGGTTTTTAGATTCTTTTAGTTTTTTTTCCCAAGGCATTGAGTCAATTAATTCAAGTGCAGAAAAGCGACAATTTTGATAGCTTTCCCTTGCTTAAACAGCACTTTCCAGACAGTGAAATGTATGACCTGTTGACCTGCAAAGGTGTATACGCATACGATTATTACTGTTCTGGCGCTCGCTTAAGCGAGGTGAACTACCTCCAATTGAAGCTTTTTACAATTCACTGACCAGCAGTGAATGCACAGCCGAGGAATATGAGTTTGCCAAGAAGGTGTGGTCTAAGGGGGATTGTAAAAATGGGTGGGATTATTGTAGACTGTACTTGGCCAGTGACGTTTTAACTCTGTTGGATATAGTCAGTAAGAACACAGACCAAATCCATTCAGAGTTCGGGTTATATATAGGCTACTATTTTTCCACACCCCATTGGTGATGGATTTGATTTTAAAAATTAGTAGGGAGGAAATAGGCCTAATCACAGATGTAGATCAGCACCTTTTTGTAGAGCTGTCAATGAGGGGAGGGTATGTTTTTCATGGGGACCGCGTCTTGTCAACCCATCCGAGCGGACAAAACAGCAGCGGTGCAAAGTCAAATGCAGTGTTCTTGGACATGAACTCATTGTACCCCTCGGCAATGTCTCACTACTCTTTGCCGTGTGGGAACTATCAATGGCTTGAGAATCCTTGTGAGTTCCCCGACATTACCATCGTCGAGGACAATGGGCCACAAGGATGGTTCTTTGAAATTGACGGTCACATTCCTCTGGCGCTTCACGACTCCGTCAAAGATTTTGTTTTTCCCTGTATCAATCGACCCGTGAGCAGGGACTCATTGAGCCCCTACAATCGATCATTGGTTGAGGATATGGGGATGCACTGGGACTCCCTCTAAGCAAAAACTGATTGCTGATTTGGACCCTAAGGAGAATATCGTTGTTCACCATGTGCTTTTGCACTGGATGGTGAACAATGGTTTCAAAATCACCAAAATACACAGGGTCCTGCAGTTCAATCAGCGACCATATTTAAAGACGTTTATCGACACTTTTGTCGATAAACGCTCTAGGGCAAACTCAAAGGTGGAAAAGGAAATGTACATACTCATCCTAAATTCAGCGTTTGGCAAAATGTGTGAAAGCGTACGTAACAGATCTCGCTGCGACGTCGTGACTGACCCTCTAGAGTGTGCACGAATTATTGCCGATCCCAATTTTACATCGTTCACGAGCATAGAGACTGGCATGGTTCTTCTACACGGGCGAAAGCGAAATGTGGTACTGAACAAGAATATAGCGGGCGGCAGTTCAGTACTGGAAATTTCCAAAAAGCTCATGTTGTCGTTTTTTTTACAATGTGTGCAAGGTGCAATGGCCACGGAGGGGGGGGGGGGTTCAAGTTTACTATGGGGATACAGATTCTCTGCTGTTAAAGGTAAATGGGACCGAAGATTTATTGGGTGATCTAGAAAAGGGGGAACACATCAGCTCGCGGATGGATTTCACCAACTGGAATCCATCACTCTACCCCGAGTTGGTGAAACGTCAAGCCCCCAACCAACTATTAATGTTAAAATCAGAGACGGGGAGTGATTTGATATCCAGGGGGGTGTTCCCGGGTCCTAAAGTTATTGCGTTAAAACTCATAGTGGGGATGAAAAGAAGGCGTGTAAAGGGGTGCCTACACATTTTGTAAAGAGCAATTTCAACATGAGCGTGTACAGAGACTGTGTAGAAAGTAGCCTAGTGCCGAGAGCACAAGTGCTTGCAATTCGCTCTCTACAGTATAGAAATTATACAGTAAGAGTGGAAAAGAATGCAATGTCATGTATATCTGACAAAGTCTATGTGCTCGAGAATGGTGTGAGTGTCCTGCCTCATGGTCACTACCGTATTTCAGACCGAGTTGAATGCATAGACTATCGCAATCAACTTGGTCTGGATAAATTAACCTAATCTGACTAACCAACTAACCCAACCACTAACCACCACCACCACCAACCCGTTCATAAATTAACTAACCACCCAACCCGTTCATAAATTAACTAATCTAACCTCAACTAACCCAACCACTAACCTGCAGTGACGACAACTATTGTACTGTTTTTCCATCGCGGCTCCCGGAGGGGTGGGGGGGGCCTTCCCGCAGCCGGCCCCCGGGGGGGGGGGGGGGGTCCCGTCCGCAGCTGGCCCTTTGGCCCGCGGCCCCCAGGGGGGGACCCACTTTTAAATTCACAATGTTCAACTGGGCTAGTTCAATTTTCAAGTGTGTTTTTTTCAAGTGCTGTTTTCAAGTGTTGTACAGAAAAGTGTGTTACTGTGTGTACTAATGTACATAAAGTGTTGTTGTTGATGGACAGAAGTGTTTAAAGACAATAAGTGTTGTACAGATAGTGTTATTCTTGATGGACAAAAAGTGTTTTTATTTATGTTGAACATAAAGTGTTATTCTTATGTTGTTGTTCATGTTAAACAAATATAGTTTTCATGTTGCCGAAATAAATGAACATGAAATATTGTCAGGTTCTTGTTGAACAAGTGTTATTTTTATCGTTGTTGTTCATGTTGAACAAGAGTTTTCATGTTGCCGAAATAAATGACCATGAAATATTGTTTTGTTGTTTTTGTTCTTGTTAACGTAGATAGATCTATGGGAAAATTATTGCTACTACTACTTATTCATTGAACACGTATGATTTACAGTTAGTTATAGTCCGACTGTTGTCAACAGCAGCAGCAGTAACATGTATCAATTTAAAACACCCTTCAGAACGTTTCTGTGTGGTCCCTCAATGTCGGGGAAAACAACACTTTTAACTAAAATAATAAAAATTGCGATAAAATGTTTTTGGAAAAGCCGAAAAAAATCTACTATTGCTGTAGTATTTGGCAGGAGTCCTATGATCAAATAAAAGCTATTGCCACAACCATACCAATACAATTCATACGGGGGCTTGATGTTTTCAATAGTATTGAATCGAACTCGTGGCTGATTATTGATGATTTGGCTGAATACATTGAACAGTTCTAACAGGAAATGCTACAGCAGTTCACTGTTCGCTCTCATCATGAACAGATTTCCATATTCCTGTTTTACACAATCTGTTTCATCAGAGCAAATGTATGCGAACCCTTGCTTTGAATTGCACTATCTATATTATCTATCGAGTTGTTCGTGATTCTAGCTCACTAATAACTCTCAATAAACAGATATACCCCGGCGCCCCGAAATTTCTGTTGTCAGCGCACACTCAGGCGACTAATAAACCCTACGACTACATTTTGCTGGATCTTAATCAGAGCACACACCCGAGGATCTACGTGTAGTCACCGACATTTTCAACAAAGAAATTACAGTATATCTTCCAGTGAACAGTAGAAAAAGCTATTAGTTGCCATTATGAGACTGAAGAAACTACACGAACAACGGCCTTTATTTTCCCTTTTAGGCACTTCAAAACCATAACTAAAAATAAACTAACTAAAACTAAACTAAACTATACTAAAATCTAAACTAGAACATTAAAATAAAACTAAACTAAAAACTCCAAACTAAACTCTAGCTAAAATTCTAAAGTAAAACGAAAACTCTTAACTAAAAAAAAAAAACTAAAAGTAAACTATAACTCAAACTAAAAACTCTTAGGTAAAAACTCTAGCTAAACTAAAACTCTAATCTAAAACTAAACTAACTAAAAGTAAACTAAAAATAAAGGTAATAAACAAACTTAAAATAAGCTAAAAATCTAAACTAAATAACTAGTAAAATAATAAACTAAAAATCTAAACTAAACTAAACTAAAACTAAACTAAACTTCTAAATTAAAACTCTAATTAAAACTCTTAAATAAAACTCTAGCTAAATTAAAACTCTAAACTAAAACTAAACTAAAAAAAACTAAACTACTAAACTAACTAAAATTCTAAACTAAAACTAAACACTAATCTGAAAAAAACTAAACTAAATTAAACTGAAAATATAACTAAAACTCTAAATAAAACTAAACATTAAACTAAAACTAAACTAAAAAAAAAACTAAACTACTAAACTAACTAAAATTCTAAACTAAAACTTAAACACTAATCTAAAACTAAACTAAATTAAAGTGAAAAACTAACTAAAAACTCTAAAATAAAACTAAGCATTAAACTAAAAAAAAACTAAAAAAAAAAACTAAACTAAACTAAACTAAACTAAAACTAAACTAACTGCTAAATTAAAACTCTAACTAAAAACTCTTTAGTAAAACTCTAGCTAAACTAAAAAACTCTAATCTAAATCTAAACTAACTAAAACTAAACTAAAAATAAAGGTAATAAATAAACTTAAAATAAACTAAAAATCTAAACTAAATAACTAATAAAAATAATAAACTAAAAATCTAAACTAAACTAAACCAAAACTAACTAAAAATCTAAAAACTATAACTCTAACTAAAACTCTTAAACTACTAAACTAACTAAAAATCTAAACTAAAACTAAACTACTAAACTAACTAAAATCTAAACTACTAAACTAAATAAAAATTCTAAACTAAAACTAAACACTAATCTAAAACTAAACTAAATTAAACTGAAAATCTAACTAAAACTCTAAAATAAAACTAAACGTTAAACTAAACTAAAACTAAACTTAACTACTAAACTAAAACAAACTCTAGCTAAAAACGTTAAACTAAAACTGAACTAAAACTAAACAAAATATAAATTATAAACACTAAACTAAAACTAAACTAAAAATCTAAACTAAACTAAACTAAATCTAAACTAAAAAACTACTAAACTAACTAAAAATTTAAACTGTCTAACTAAAAACTAAACTCTAAACTCTAAAAACTACTAAACTAACTAAAAATCTAAACTATAACTCTAACTAAAACTCTTAACTACTAAACTAATTAAAACTCTAAACTAAAACTAAACATTAATATAAAACTAAACTAAACTAAAACCAAAAACTAAGCTACTAAATCAAAACTCTAACTAAAACTCTTAACTAAAAACTCTACTAAAACTAAAAAACTAAACTAAAAAAAAACTAAACTAAAAAACTAAACTACTAAACTAACTAAAATCTAAACTACTAAACTAACTAAAAATTCTAAACTAAAACTAAACACTAATCTAAAACTAAACTAAATTAAACTGAAAATCTAACTAAAACTCTAAAATAAAAACTAAACGTTAAACTAAAACTAAACTTAACTACTAAACTAAAACTAAACTCTAGCTAAACTGAATTAAACTAAACAAAATATAAATTATAACACTAAACTAAAACTAAAAAAACAATTACAATGAACTAAAACTAAACTAAATTTCTAATCTAAAACTAAACTAACTAAAACTAAACTAAAAATAAAGGTAATAAATAAACTTAAAATAAACTAAAAATCTAAACTAAATAACTAATAAAATAATAAACTACAAATCTAAACTAAACTATACTAAAGTAAAACTAAACTAAACTTCTAAATTAAAACTCTAATTAAAACTCTTAAATAAAATTCTAACTAAATTAAAACTCTAAACTAAAACTAAACTAAAAATAAAGGTAATAAATAAACTTAAAATAAACTAAAAAATCTAAACTACAAAATTAACTAAAACTCTAAACTAAAACTATACACTAACTAAAACTAAACTAATCTAAATTAAAACTCTAATTAAAACTCTTAAATAAAACTCTAGCTAAATTAAAACTCTAAACTAAAACTAAACTAAAAAACTAAACTACTAAACTAACTAAAATCTAAACTACTAAACTAACTAAAAATTCTAAACTAAAACTAAAGACTAATCTAAAACTAAACTAAATTAAACTGAAAATCTAACTAAAACTCTAAAATAAAGCTAAACATTAAACTAAAACTAAACACTAATCTAAAAATAAACTAAATTAAACTGAAAATCTAACTAAAACTCTAAAATAAAACTAAACATTAAACTAAAAACTAAACTAAAAAACTAAACTAAACTAAACTAAAACTAAACTAAACTGCTAAATTAAAACTCTAACTAAAACTCTTTAGCAAAACTGTAGCTAAACTAAAACTCTAATCTAAAAACTAAACTAACTAAAACTAAACTAAAAAACTAAACTACTAAAATAACTAAAATCTAAACTACTAAACTAACTAAAAATTCTAAACTAAAAACTAAACACTAATCTAAAACTAAAATAAATTAAACTGAAAATCTAACTAAAACTCTAAAAGAAAACTAAACATTAAACTAAAACTAAACTAAAAATCTAAACTACTAAACTAACTAAAATTCTAAACTAAAACTGAACACTAACCTAAAACAAAACCAAATTAAACTGAAAAATCTAACTAAAACTCTAAAATAAAACTAAACATTAAACTAAAACTAAAGTAAAAATCTAAACTAAACTAAACTAAAACTAAAGTAAACTGCTAAATTAAAACTCTAACTAAAACTCTTTAGTAAAACTCTAGCTAAACTAAAACTCTAATCTAAAACTAAACTAACTAAAACTAAACTAAAAATAAAGGTAATAAATAAACTTAAAATAAAACTAAAACTCTAAAATAAAACTAAACATTAAACTAAAACTAAACTAAAAATCTAAACTAAACTAAACTATAAAACTAAACTAAACTGCTAAATTAAAACTCTAACTAAAAACTCTTTAGTAAAACTCTAGCTAAACTAAAACTCTAAACTAAAATTAAACTAACTAAAACTAAACTAAAAATAAAGGTAATAAATAAACTTAAAATAAACTAAAAATCTAAACTAAGTAACTAATAAAATAAACTAAAAACTAAAAACTAAACTTCTAAATTAAAACTCTAATTAAAACTCTTAAATAAAAACTCTAAACTAAAACTAAACTAAAAAACTAAACTACTAAACTAACTAAAATCTAAACTACTAAACTAACTAAAAATTCTAAACTAAAACTAAACACTAATCTAAAACTAAACTAAATTAAACTGAAAATCTAACTAAACTCTAAAATAAAACTAAACGTTAAACTAAAACTAAACTTAACTACTAAACTAAAAACTAAACTCTAGCTAAAAACGCTAAACTAAAACTGAACTAAAACTAAACAAAATATACATTATAAAACTAAACTACTAAAGTAACTAAAATCTAAACTACTAAACTAACTAAAATTCTAAACTAAAACTAAAACACTAATCTAAAACTAAACTAAATTAAAGTGAAAATCTAACTAAAAACTAAAACTAAACTAAACTACTAAACTAACTAAAAATTTAAACTGTCTAACTAACTAAAACTAAAACTCTAAACTACTAAACTAAACTAAACACTAAACTAACTAAAAATCTAAAACTACTAAACTAACTAAAAATTCTAAACTCTAAACTACTAAACTAACTAAAAACCTAAACTATAACTCTAACTAAAACTCTTAACTACTAAACTAACTAAAACTCTAAACTAAAACTAAACATTAATCTAAAACTATACTAAACTAAAACCTAAAAACTAAGCTACTAAATTAAAACTCTAACTAAAACTCTTATGTAAAACTCTAGCTAAACTAAAACTAAACTAACTAAAACTAAACTAAAAATAAAGGTAATGAATAAACTTAAAATAAACTATAAATCTAAACTACTAAATAAACTAAAACTAAATTCTAAACTCTAAACTACTAAACTAACTAAAACTAAACTAAACTTCTAAATTAAAAAACTCTAATTAAGACTCTTAAATAAAACTCTAGCTAAATTAAAACTCTAAACTAAAACTAAACTAAAAAACTAAAGTACTAAACTAACTAAAATCTAAACTACTAAACTAACTAAAAATTCTAAACTAAAACTAAAGAGTAATCTAAAACTAAACTAAATTAAACTGAAAATCTAACTAAAACTCTAAAATAAAACTAAATAAAAATCTAAACTAAACTAAAAACTAAACTAAACTACTAAACTAACTAAACATTTAAACTACTAAAACTAACTAAAACTAAACTCTAAACTACTAAACTAAACACTAAACTAAACTATAATAAAATCTAAACTACTAAACTAACTAAAAATCTAAATTACTAAATTAACTAAAACTAAATTCTAAACTCTGAACTACTAAACTAACTAAAAATCTAAAATAACTCTAACTAAAACTCTTAACTACTAAACTAACTAAAATTCTAAACTAAAACTAAACACTAATCTAAAACTAAATTAAACTAAAACTGAACTAAGCAACTAAAACTCTAAAAGAAAACTCTTTAAGTAAAACTCTAGCTAAACTAAAACTCTAATCTAAAACTAAACTAACTAAAACTAAACTAAAAATAAAGGTAATAAATAAACTTAAACTAAACTAAAAAATCTAAACTAAAACTAAACTAAAAATTCTAAACTAAAACTCTAAAATAAAACTAAACATTAACCTGAAAATCTCTAACTAAAACTCTAAAATAAAACTAAACGTTAAACTAAAACTAAACTAACTACTAAACTAAAACTAAACTCTAGCTAAAAAACGCTAAACTAAAACTGAACTATAACTAAAACAAAATGTCAACTATAACACTAAACTAAACTAAAACTAAAACTAAAACTAAACTAAAAAATCTAAAACTAAACTAAAACTAAAGTAAACTACTAAACTAACTAAAAATTTTAAAACTGTCTAACTAAAACTAAAACTAAAACTCTAAACTTTAAACTACTAAACTAAACTATAATAAAATCTAAACTACTAAACTAACTAAAAAATCTAAACTACCAAATTAACTAAAACTAAATTCTAAACTCTAAACTACTAAACTAACTAAAAATCTAAACTATAACTCTAACTAAAACTCTTAACTATTAAACTAACTAAAACTCTAAACTAAAAATAAATTCTAAACTCTAAACTACTAAACTATAACTCTAACTAAAACTAAACACTAATCTAAAACTAAACTAAACTAACTAAAACTCTAAACTAAAACTAAACACTAATCTAAAACTAAACTAAAATTAAACTAAAACTGAACTAAGCTACTAAATTAAAACTCTAAAACTAAACTCTTAAGTAACACTCTAGCTAAACTAAAACTCTAATCTAAAACTAAACTAACTAAAACTAAACTAAAATAAAGGTAATAAATAAACTACTAAACTAACTAAACATTTAAACTACTAAACTAACTAAAACTAAACTCTAAACTACTAAACTAAACACTAAACTAAACTATAAAAAAATAAAATCTAAACTACTAAACTAACTAAAAAATCTAAACTACTAAATTAACTAAAACTAAATTCTAAACTCTAAACTACTAAACTAACTAAAAATCTAAACTATAACTCTAACTAAAACTCTTAACTACTAAACTAACTAAAATTCTAAACTAAAACTAAACACTAATCTAAAATTAAATTAAACTAAAACTGAACTAAGCTACTAAAACTCTAAAAGAAAACTCTTAAGTAAAAACTCTAGCTAAACTAAAACTCTAATCTAAAACTAAACTAACTAAAACTAAACTAAAAATAAAGGTAATAAATAAACTTAAACTAAACTAAAAATCTAAACTAAAACTAAACTAAAAATTCTAAACTAAAACTCTAAAATAAAAACTAAACATTAAACTGAAAATCTAACTAAAACGCTAAAATAAAACTAAAACGTTAAACTAAAACTAAACTTAACTACTAAACTAAAACTAAACTCTAACTAAAAACGCTAAACTAAAAACTGAACTATAACTAAACAAAATATCAACTATAACACTAAACTAAACTAAAACTAAAACTAAACTAAAAATCTAAACTAAACTAAAACTAAAGTAAAAACTACTAAACTAACTAAATATTTAAACTGTCTAACTAACTAAAACTAAACTCTAAACTTTAAACTACTAAACTAAACTATAATAAAATCTAAACTACTAAAACTAACTAAAAATCTAAACTACCAAATTAACTAAAACTAAATTCTAAACTCTAAACTACTAAACTAACTAAAAATCTAAACTATAACTCTAACTAAAACTCTTAACTACTAAACTAACTAAAACTCTAAATTAAAAATAAATTCTAAACTCTAAACTACTAAACTATAACTCTAACTAAAACTAAACACTAATCTAAAACTAAACTAAACTAACTAAAACTCTAAACTAAAACTAAACACTAATCTAAAACTAAACTAAAATTAAACTAAAACTGAACTAAGCTACTAAATTAAAACTCTAACTAAAACTCTTAAGTAACACTCTAGCTAAACTAAAACTAATCTAAAAAACTAAACTAACTAAAACTAAACTAAAATAAAGGTAATAAATAAACTTAAAATAAACTAAAAATCTAAACTAAACTAGACTAAAACTAAACTAAAAACCTAAACTAACCTAACCTGCAATCCTCTTTTTCTAATATTTCCGGCCCCCTGATTGACTTAGAAGGAGATGTAACCGACTCGCTGATTGGCTGAGAAGGGGATGTAACCGACTCGCTGATTGGCTGAGAAGGAAGCACGTGATCTAATTGTTTCCTATTCCTGGAAACTCTTAACATTTGCCAAACAACAAATCAATTGATCTTGAACGAAGTGTCATTGACCCGGTTCCCCATTAGACTCAATAATCCAGAAAACATCCATCAAAGTGAGAAAATTCCTGTTTTTTCATTCTCACTGACAAAAACCACAAAACAGAACATAAATTGATGTTGAAATCCATGAAAAACATCAAATAAATTGACCAACACACATAACCGTCCAAAAAACATCCATAAAAGTGATAAAAATCCTGTTTTTTCATTCTCACTGACAAAAACCATAAAACAGACATAAATTGATGTTGAAATCCATGAAAAACATCAAATAAATTGACCAACACACATAACCGTCCAAAAAAACATCCATAAAAGTGAGAAAAATCCTGTTTTTTCATTCTCACTGACAACGAACAGACATAAAAACATGCATAAATTATGTAAAAAAGTTGTAGGTGGCAGCAGGGATGAGCAATCAGACCTCATGAGGCCTTTCTACTACTTTCAACTATTAAAAAGGGCAATAGACCTCTAAATTTCCAATCGAATGAGCCCCTTTTTAAGTTTTTACGACAATACTTTCTATAAAAAACTTATATACCCCCAGGGCATAACTTAAAACCTGAGCCCTGAGGGCTGGGGGGGGGGGGGTTGTCGTACTCAAAGACATAATTTCCAAAACTTTCAACTACGTTGAAAAAAATGGCTATCTCAAGATTATGATTGGATGTGTTTGGTGAAATGATGTGCATGAGAGGGGGGTTAATTGCCCTCCAATCACTTAGAAAGGACACTAGCTCTTCAATTTCAAATAAAATGAGCCCTTTTTGAAGTTTCTACGACGACGCTTTCTATAGAAAAACCTCACATGCCCCCAGGAAATACCTTACAACCCTTGTCCTGAAGGGGGTTTCATCCTCAAAGACCTAATTTCCAGAACTTTCAACTACGCTGAACAGAATGCCTATCTCAAAATTTTGATTGGATGTGTTTGGGGAAATGGTGGGCGTGAGAGGGGGTTTCGTTGCCCTCCAATCACTTTTGACGATTAAAAAAGGCACTAGCCCTTTAAATTTCCAAATGAATTAGCCGTTTTTGAAGTTTCTATGACAACACTTTCTATAGAAACCTTATATACCCCCAGGGCATAACTTAAAACCCTTACCTTGAGGGCTGTGGGGGGCGGGGCGGTTGTCATCCTCAAACCCCTAATTTCCAGAACTTTCAACTACGTTGAACAAAATGTCTATCTCAAAATTTTGATTGGATGTGTTTGGGGAAATGGTAGGTGTGAGAGGTGGGTCAGTTGCCCTACTATCTCTTTCGACTATTATAAAGGGCACTGGCCCTTTGAATTTCCAATCGAATGAGCCCTTTTTGAAGTTTCTACGACAACACTTTCTATAAAACCTTATATACCCCCAGGGCATAACTTACAACCCTTGCCCTGAGGGCTGTGGGGGAGTTTCCTCCTCAAAGACATAATTTCTAGATCTTTCAACTACGTTGAACAAAATGGCTATCTCAAAATTTTGATTGGATGTGTTTGGGAAATGGTGGGCATGGAAGGGTGTTAGTTGCCTTCTAATCACTTTTGGCCATTAAAAAGGGTGCTAGCCCTTCCAATTTCCAATCGAATGAGCTCTTTTCGAAGTTTTTTTCTACGACAACTCCTTCGATACGAAGTGCCTTGGTCTAAAAAAAAAACAAAAAAAACAAAAAATAAATAAGTAATACCGTTCTTTACTTAGCCTGCGCTATTGCGCTGCCTATAATCACGGAAATTTGCTACATCTACTGGGCTGGCTTTTTACTTTCTGTCCTGAAGCATCAGTGCCCTTCTCTTCTTCTTCTACGTGGAACCGGAGGTTTTCAAGGAATATGATAGAGCACTGAGAAAGTTCAGCATATTCCTTTTCAATTTCAACTCCAACACAATCATCCAAAAATTTGAAGTCTTTTCCACAAAGCTTCTTGAGCTCTTCAGCCCCAGGTATCAAAGAGTATTTAAATTCTTTTTGTCCATCAGTACGGCCTAAGCGTGGCATAAGCACAAGTAGCTTTGCACCCTGCTCAAGAGCATACCTTATTGTCCCAAGTGCATTAGCAATTCTTTGATTGTTTGTGATGATTCCCCCTTTTCAAGAAACGTTGAAATCTACTCTCATAAGAACCTGTTTGTTCTTAAATCAATGGCATCAATGCTTAATTTATTAAAGTTCATTTTGTTTTACACAAAAATTAGGCTAGCAGTCTTGTTTTTTTCACAACGTCCGTTTGTCATGACTAGCCAGTGTGGTCTCAGAAGTGAAACTCAAAACGAGCCGAAACTAATATGAGTAGAGATCCCGATCCCCCCCATGCCTTCGGAAGAGCGGAACAAATTTTTGCACTTTACTGACAACAATGCCTATTTCAAGCTGAATGCTTCTATTTCTCAAAATTATATATATGTATATATATATATATATATATATATATATATATATATATATATATATATATATATATATATATATATATATATATATATATATATATATATATATATATATATATATATATATATATATATATATAAAACTTCACAACCAAGATTACAGAAGAACAACCACAAATGGATGTGGAATAACAGTTTAGTATACATATGCTGATATTTTATTATTTATATTTCATCCAGACTGATATTCCTTGAAGTATTAATAATTTTGGATTTAATAAAGTCGAAAAAGTGAAAACATTTAAAACGCAATTTGTTTTCAGTAAAGTGCATGTTCTGGTCTTAAGAAGACAAGGGGAGCGTCAGCTCTACTCATATTAGTTTCGGCTCGTTTTGAGTTTCACTCGATTATTTATTGTGATTTCTGTTCGTTTTGGGTTTCATTTATTTATTGATGCTGATTAGTTGTACTTTTACGCTTGGAAAATTTTGGTAAAAAACTTTCCATGAAATTTTTACCTTATGCTCTTTTCTAGGGTACATTGTATACTCTATACCCTAACAGAAGTAGTGGTAGGAGCAATAAGAGTATTAAAAGTGATAAAAGTAGTAGTATCAGTAGTAAGCAGTAATGGTATTCAGATTGTACGTTTTTGGTCTAGTACAACAACCCTCCTTGTGCCCTGATAATTCCAAATTAATACTTTTATCCGTTTCTGAGATATTTCTGATACATTATGTTGGTAACGACATGCACATAATGCGTGTTGATTCAGTCCAACATCCCCTAAATAGTTCCTGAAAAATTCGTAATAATACAAAAGATATTATTATGACTTTATTTTCCTTTTTTTTTACTATAATCATTATAAAATACATCCTTTTGATTTTATTGAGTTTCGCTTGTGGTATGTTTCAGCAAGCCAATCACATTGTTTCAGAAACAAAATGTTCAATAGCCGTACCTTCTAAAATCTGATTGTTTCTCCTGTGCTTCTGTGTAAAATTTCAAGCCAGTAAAAAAAAAAAAAAAAAATTGGATCGCAAGATTATCACTAGTAATCCCTCTGTTCCTCTGTGAATATACCATGGTTTACCATTGCTGAAGAAGTGTACTAAAATGTTACTATTCCGCCACTTTTGGCAGCAGGGGCGTAATTTGCTACGGGGCAGGGGGGCAACTGCCCCCGTATTTTTCCTAATCTAAGGGGCAAGTGCCTCCTGCCCTCCCCAATTAATATTATAGGCAAAACAATAGTGCTACCTAAGTAAAGAGCGATGTGGGCACAATGTATTCCTTTTTTTATGGTTTGTTTTTAGACCTTCTATAGAAGGAGTTGTCGCAGAAAGCTTCAAAAAGAGCTCACTCGATTAGAAATTTAGAGGGCTTGTGCTCTTTTTAATAGTCGAAAGTGATTGGAGGCCCTGGGCCAACCATTTCTGGAAAACACATTCGGTCAAAATTTTGAAACATAAGTTCAGGGTAGTAGAAGGGTCTGGAAATTATGTCTTCGAGGATGACAACCAGTCCACAGCCCTCAGGGCAAGGGTTCTAAGAAATGCCCTGGGGGCATACAAGGTTCTTTATAGAAAGGCTGGTCGTACAAACTTCGCAGGGGGCCCATTGGATTGGTAACCGGAAGTTTTAGTGCCCTTTTAAGAGTCAAGTGAACGGTGGGTAAATACCCTTCCCCTCACACACGTAAGTCGAATTTTCCTGAAAACACCTGATATAAATTTTGAGATGGCCATTTGTTGTCGTAAAAACTTCGAAAAGGGGTTTTTTCGATTGGAAATTGGAAGGGCTAGTGCCCTCTATAATATTCAAAAGCGACTGGAGGACAACCAGCCCTCCCCCACGCTCATTATTTCCCCGAACACATTCAATCAAAATTTTGAGATAGCCAAAGAGATAGCTTTTTTCAGAGTAGTTGAAAGGTCTGGAAATTATGTCTTTGAAGATGACACCCCCCCCACACACACACACAAACAGCCCTCAGGGCAAGTGTTGTAAGTTATGCCCCGAAGCCATATAAGGTTTCTATGGAAAAGGTCGTCGCATAAACTACTACTGAATGCAAACAGTATATTTTGATTTACTTAAACATTCCCTGAAAATTTCAACTAATATCCTTAACCTCAGTAGAAGGACTAGTCGCAATAGTACCAATAGTAGTAACATGTACAAAGAGCCTTTTGGTTGGCTCAACATACCCCTCACCATACCTTTGGTCAACTGATCATACTTCTCATTATTCCCTTAAGGTTCCAATTTAGTATCCTCAGTCATTCCGGAGTATTCCCCTTTTTGACATCATGTATGCATATAACATTTTAATTTAGTTCAACACTCCCCTCAACATTCGCTGAAAGCTGTGCATTCGCGAATGCACTTGGTCTTTTTTGAACAAAAAGGTCAGACGTATCCAATTTCCCGATAAGAAATACTATATGTAAACAATGGTCAAATTACATTACTTACAGCCGTTACTCTTAGGGCTATGAGGGGTTGGCATCCACAGCATCCCAAGAGACATAATTACTTGGCCTTTCAACCATGCAGAACAAAATGGCTATTTCAAAATTTTGAATTAATGGGTTTTTGAGAATTAATGGACTTGGGAAGAGGACTGCTTTCTCTCCAATTCACTTTTGACTCTTAAAAAGGCAACTGCAACTTTTAATTTCTGACAGAATGAACTCTTTTAAAAGTTCCCATGATAGCTTTGCGCTGCCTATGATACTATAAGTTCCACCTTAGTATTCTTTAGCCTCATTAGCTACAGCAATCGTAGCAGTAGCATTAGTATACATATAGTGACTTTTGGTTAGTTCAAAATCCGCCACAACATACCCTGTAAGTTCTAACTTAATAATGTAAGCCGTTCCTGAGATATTGCTGTTACGCCCTTCTGACGACCTACATGACCACAGCTCGTTTTGACTAAGTTCAAGACCAACCTAAACATCCCTTGAGAGCTTCATCTTAATGTCCTTGGCTTCAACAGCAGCAATAATTATAGTAGTAGCAGTAGCATTAGCAGCAGTATGCAAGTAGTACCTTTGGGTTTTTTTCAACATCCCCCTCACCATACACTGACAATTTCGACTTAATACAATATACCGTTCCTGAGGTACTGCTGATACGTCCACTTGACAACTTGATGCGCATAGTATGTTTCGATTATTTAATACTGTTGAAACATTCCCCAAAATTTCCGTCTTAATACCCCTAGCTTTAGTAGCATTAATAGTATTACCAGTAATAGTAGTAGCAGTAGAACTAGTAGTAGTAGCCTTAGCTTTACTAGCAGTATTAAGAGTAGCGGTAGTAATAGTAGTAGCAGCGGTATTAGTATAGCACTAGTAGCAGCATTAACGGTAGTAGCATAACACTAGTTCTAGTAGAGGCAGTAGTACTATCATATTGCCTTTTGGTCAATTGAAAATCTCCCTCATCCAGCCCTGGGAGTTTCAACTTAATACAATTAGTCATAGCTATGATATTGCAGATATGTCCTTTTAATAACCTGTATGTTCATAGTGTCTTTAATTTAGTTAAACTTCCCCCTCAACACTTCCTGCAATTTTCATCTTATTACCCTTAGCGTTGGTACTGATAACAATAGAAGTAGTTGTACTGGTAGTAGTATTAGCAGTAGCGTACACATATTGCCTTTTGGTCAATTAGCCTTCCCCTTGAAGCATTCCCTGAAGTTATAACTTAGTTTCCTAATCCATTCCTGAGATACGCCCTTTGGCAATCTGCATGCAAAAGGTGTATTTTGACTTAGTACAAATTTTTCCTCAATATTCTCTCAAATTTTAATCTTCATACCCTTTGTGTTAATAGTGCTAGTAGCATAGAAGTAGTGGTACTAGTAGGAGCAGTAGTAGCAGTAGCAGTGTTGTATTAGTAGCAATAGTAACAGTGGTTGCATCAATATTAATAGCAGTAGTAGAATGCACATGTTGTCTTTTGTTCAGTTGAACATCCCCCTCAGTATGCCCTGGAAGTTTCATCTTAATACGGTCAGCCGTTCCAAAGATATTGCTCATACACCCTTTTGACAGTCTGTAAGTACATAGTAGGTTTTGATTTAGTTCAACTTTCTCCTCAATATTTCCTCAAATTTTCACTTAAATATTCTCAGCCTTAGTAGTGCTCGCTACAGCAGCAGTAGTTGTAGGGGTGGCAGCATTAGTAGTTGCAGTAGTAGCAGCGTGCAAATATTGCCTTTTGGGTCAATTAATCACCCCCTCATCACTTCCTGAACGTCCCAAATTATTATACTCAGTCATTCCTAAGGTACGCCGTTTTGACGACCCGTATGCACAAAACAAGTTTTGATTTAGTTCAGTACTCCCCTCAACATTCTCTGAAAGCTTCACCTGAATGCCATTCGTAGACACTAAAGGTCAAACATGCCAACCTTTATCAATAACAAATACCATGGGCTAATGGAATAACTTACAGGCCTTACCCTGAGGTCTGTGGAGGGGGGGGGTCGAGATCCCCAGAGATATAGATACCAAATCTTTCAACATGCAGAAAAAAATGGCTGTCTCAAAATTTTGATTGGATGTGTTTGAGGAAATGATGGGCACCGTAACGGGGGGGTAGTTGCCCTCCAATTACTCTTGATCAGAGGCAACGCTATAGCGTTGCCTATAGTAAAGGCCATACGGCTCTATGTTTTATTATTTTTTTTTTCCAGAGGCACTTCCTATGGAAGGGGTCGTATAGACTTCAAAGGGGGCTCATTCGATTGGAAATCGAGAGTTCTAGTTCAATTTTTAAGAGTCAAAACGTGATCGGAGGGCAACTAGCCCTCCCCCCTCTCACACACACCCTTTTTTTCCGAAAAAATGCATCCGAAAAAATTTTTTGAGATAGCCATTTTGTTAAAAATAGTTCAATGATCACATAAAAAAACTCCTGTGTTGACACAACCCCCCAGGGGGGGGGGGGCAGGCGTTGTAAGTTATGTCCTGGGGGCACATATGGTCCTTATCGAAGGAATGCTCGTATAAACTTTAGAGAGACCTAATTTGATTTGACATTGAAAGTTCTAGTTCACTTTTTGTAGAGTCAAAAGATATCGGAGGGTAACCTGCCCCCCCCAGCCCCTTTTTTTTTTCCGAAATGCATCCGGTAAAATTTTAAAATAGCCATTTACAGTTAAAAATAGTTCAAAGATCATGTAAAAAAAAACTCCGGTATCGATACAACCCCCCGATAGCCGGGACAGCGGGGACAGGCGTTTTAAGTTATGCCCTGGGGGCATTTATGGTTCTTATGGAAGGGATGCTCGTATAAACTTCAGAGAGGACTCATTTGATTGGAAATTTCTTGTTCCCTTTTTAAGAGTCAAAGGGATCGGAGGGCAATTAGCACCACGCCCTTTTTTCCTCAAACCCATCCGATAAGAACTTTGAGATAGCCATTTTGTTGAAAATAGTTCAAAGACCATATAACGAAAACTCCGAGGTGAAAAAAACCCATTTTTTACTTTGATATTGCTACTTTGATACTAGTTCTGATACTTTGTTGAGAACTTGATTTTGAAAAAAAAAGTTTGATTTTGAAATAAGGTATTTTTTAAAAACTTGAAACTTTTTGCAATCAAAAACGAACAAAAATTAATTAAAAAAACTACGAATCACTTCGGAAAAAAAAAAACATTGTGCCCACACTCCCAATTTTTCTTAGTTTTAAAGATATACAAGGTTTGTAGGTTTCCACTTCAATAATTCATACCGTCAGATCTCAGTATCACTATCCTTGGTTAGCCTATGTTAAAGCTGCCTACGTTTTTCTGGACAGTCTTAAAGTGTTCTATAAACTTTGGAAACCTGATATTTTTCCTGATTAGGCTGACTAACCTGTTTTTAAAGCGTTGGATTTTTTTTCCGATCTGTCTTTAATAGGAGAGCCCAATATGTCTCAGATATTTTAAATGAGGTGCCACAGGGTCCCACCCATTTTTTTTTTCTTTTTACATATATATTTTTTTGGCTTATATTAAAATATTTCTGAGAAAACATCGGTAAGCATGACCAAGCGATAAAACTTAATGAAGGAGAGAAAAAAGAGGGAAATCACTGGCAGTAAAAAAATAGAGAACAGTTCAAATATTTCGGTCGGTACACTGTATATATAATTAGGCAGTAAGTTTACCGCAAGATGATTTCTGGCTCTTCATTCTCGGTGCGACAAAAAGCTCCACCCACTTATTCATGCATTAGCGGGTTAGTGTGTATGCGTCAATAAATGAGAAATGGTATAAAATTATATTATTCGTAATTGCAAAAAAGCAGAAAAAAAAACTTGGTGAGTCGGCCAAGTGGTTTGCAACTGTCCCATCTCACAGGTATGACTTAATTTATAT